>NQII01000158.1:497411-558470 GCA_002778355.1 Clitarchus hookeri
CTGATCATAACACCCGTTTTGAAACACACTGAAATTAATTGCATCCAGTTTCCAAGGAACCAAGAGTCTAGACTTGGTGGGTGATGATGGGGGTTGAGTTACAGTGATAAAATGTACCCCTTCATAATAGGATTGTGGGAAAGGTTACTTAATTGTTCTCAGATTAGGAACAAAACAAGTTTTCTTACGGGAGAGTTTGACATAGGAAAAATTTCCGCTGCTAAGTAAGCGCTAACGTTCCAAAGAGGCCACTTTTAATTAAAATTTTAAGCTACGTGAAAAATAAAAAAAGACTATTTCGCTTAGTTAAGTAGTTATTTCATGTTTGATTTATGATTATAGCAATAACTTTGTTTTTTTACGTAGAAAATAGAAAACAAATCTGGTACACATGCAACACTAGTGGTGAAAAAATTCAGTTGTCAAACTTAAAGCATTGAACTTCCCAACCTGAGTAGAATAAACCTTATTATGGGTTACAGCACGTCATTTGTACCCCTAAAATTTAAAAGAATAATGAAAAATTGTTTGTTGGTTAAAAATTAAAACCACAGTCAATACTGCAAAAGGGACATTTAACTAGAGAAAAAAACTATAAACAGCTGTTTATTGGCAGGCTGTACATTTTTCAAATAAAAACTTAAAAAAATAAAGCTACTTCTGAACTGGTTGTACTTCAACGTGACCAGTGTATCGACAATAATGCTGTCAGTGAAATATGAGAGTAAGTATTTCGTCTTTACAATCCTACCTTAAAAGGTAATTAATCCCTTTGCGTAGGACTTAATTGTACGCGTGTTTATGTACCAATAACCAAAAATTGTTTCAAAGTAATATCTGAGTTCTGCTGAGATATGACGATTCGTTGATTTCCACTGTAAAGGAAATGGGTTTAATGTGCACATGTGAGATGCACAGTTACCAATTCGTGCTCCAAAACTGTGCTAGTCTACTGCCAGTAGGACATTGAAAAGCAAAGCGAATCGTATTAGATTTCAGGACAGTTTTTATGCGAATTGGTGCTTTTGAACATTTGTAAACTTCCTTATGAACTTGCTGTGCTGCTAGTAGATTGTATTGAAGTTATTACTTTTATATTTTATTGTTAAGAAAGCTTGGGTTTGTGGAGAAACAAAACGTTAACAGTTATTTTCATCACTGTTAAACACGTGATTATGTTTGGTATGAGTGCAGAAGACTAAAATAGTTCTACTTAATTTTTAGTCTATGATTTCTCCGTGTTGCAGGATTATACACGAACAGCTGAAAAAAATATTAAGCCGAACATTCGAAAGTGTTACTATGATCTACTTGAGTTTTAGCCGGTATTTTAAATCACATTGGCTGCCGTTTTTAGAAAATAGAGTGTACAGAACCGTAGGCTATATAAAAACAATCATGTGAAGTGCGTAATAAAAATCAAATGAGTAAAATTTCCTTGTATGATTTAATTAAAATAACTCGTTTACGGCTATATTTAAATTTCGACAGCAATTGGTCGCACATTCTCTTGACTTTAACGCCACGCATGCTTTTCTTATTTTCTTTTGCAGCATGAAAAATAATTTAATTCTCAGCAGACGTGACTTGAATGATTCGTATCATAAACAGAATGCAGCAATTTCTTATTCATAATTCTTGAGGCGATGTAGTAAAGAACTACCGTCTTTGAAGCAACTAGGACCTACGTGGTTGTCAAGGAGAATCGAAGCCGTGACAACTTGAATACAGAGTATATGGAATCTAGTGGGAGTAATCAAGGAAACATATTGGAGCGTTTTAAGCCATTGTTTCTGTAAACTAGAGAGAAACAAAATGTATTTTTTCTTTTAAAAAAACTTTAACGTCTACTTGCAAAATTGTCTTCTACAACAGCCAGGAATCAAATTTATGTTTAAGAACAATGCACTCATTTAAAACTCAAGTTGAATTATTACTGCTATGTTCGTTTTGACGTTGTAATTGACTGGTAGTTATTTGTTTACGCACATTACAAGCTATCATGGGAGACGAAGAATTTGACTGAGAGACAGAGAAATTTCGCAAATTCATTTTTTAACATATCATACACTGACATGCCTAAAACCATGGGATGGCAGAATGTAAAAATAACAATCGGTAGCGACAACGTACCATTACGTTTTGGTAGTGGCCAGACGCTTATCAGTCATGCTGTAATATAACGTGAGTGAATGCGTGCTCATCACGGCATTGCATTGCAACCTTTCGTCGGCTTTATGTACCACCACAGCGATGGGATAGTTGAGCGGGATAATGCACACTGCTATCGTCCCAAGTGGATCAGGATTTGTTCGAGGAGCATTATGCAGAGTTTCGACTGCTGTGGCCACCTCATTCGCCCGATATGAACGTCATCGAGTCAAGTGGAAAGATTTGGGCAGCTCTTTACATCGAGGTCTTGATAGCCAATTATGGATGGAGCAGAGCCGGAATGCAAGGGCTGGGGAAATGGGAGATCCCCGAGTAAACCCGCCATCTAGTGGCATCCTCCGGCACGATTACCACTTGCGAAAGCTCGGGAGCCTTCCCATCAGGAATCAAAACAGGATCGCTTGGTGGGAGGCGAGTAGTCTGATCACTACACCCCCGCGGCCCCGAACCCCATCGAGCATTTATGGGGCGTGGTGGGGAGGTCAATTCGCACCTAAGATTCTGCACCTACGGATGTTCCGTCCACTTTGGGAATAGATGCAAAGAAAAGTTGCTGCACTTCATCAGGCTAGAGGAGGGTTTGCATATCCCATGAATTTTGACAGGTAAGTCAGTGTATTTCAAAAACATTTGCGTAATGTTTGTGCTTTTAATATAGGACTGCTATCTGTTTAATAATCCTTGGAGGTCACTGGACATATAAAATGTCTCTCACTATGTCAGTAATCAAAGGAGTCGTAGTACCACAATATATGCTGTATTGAGATATCGAAACCCATAGGTAACTGACCAGCACAATTTTCCGTTCTCTGCTTAGTCATATTTAATTAACCTTCAGTTTTTACCAATATCTTGCTATAAATCAGTGATGCGGGGTAGCAATGTGATCTTATATATTGTATGTTGCAAGGAAGTGGATTTAATGACCTACACTGTAAACATCAGAAATATAAACTCCAATAACAAACTCCCTCACTTATAGGAGACATATCTCGTTGATAAGGCTCAACATATTACTCAGTTGCATAAGCAACCACTCTCAATAACAACACAAAAAGGTTTTTTTTCTGGTTCAGATATAATAAAGTATGCTGTACTGATATTTGCCTTACGACAGAAAACAGTAGGCTGTCCAGTTATTCGTACGATTCCAAATAATTTTGTTTCGTTACGACGCCTAAAAAGATTGAACTTGAAAGTTTTGTAACAGTAACTGCGTGAATAGGCGTTTCGTTGTAATTTGTACTGGACACTAAATTGCTAATGATCAGCTTGTCTGCTGGCTCAGCCTTAGTTAATTTTTTCCAAAATAAGCGACAACTGCCCCGAAAATTATAAGGTTACTAAGTGTAACTGTAAATATATTATTATTTATTTTTTTGTTTGCCAAGTTTCTGTGAGACCGTACTCTGTTAATCAGTTTGGGAAATAAATTGGCCCCAAGCTTTTTTTCTGGCGTGCCTTTTTATTTAGCAAATTTTAACAACAGTAAAAAATTAAATTAATCAGTTTACGTCCAGGTTACCGATAAATAGCGGTCTCGTGGTTTTTTTTTTTTCAAATGTTTAGCTGTCCGAAGAGTGGGCCTTATCTTTGCCCTCCCGAGGTGACTTGGTTGTTACACAGGAACACAACTGGGCGAATATACAATAAAATGTTTCTTTTTAGGTCCATAACGTTTTCGCTATGTTAAATTCACAAGCTTCAGCAAGGACTCTAAAAACCAAACACGCTCAGTTTAGGAAACTACCAGGATGCCGAATATTGCTGTCGAAATAAAGGGCATATTTAAGGTATTTTTGTAAGTTGAATTTATGGTTCTCCTTTAACTTGAATAACGTTTGAATGACGGCACAATACATTTCACACGAAGTTTACTCATATTCCAACCATAACAAGCGACTCTGACTTTTAAGCTTCCTATAAAAAACAATCGACGTATACGCTGTACCCAAAACGCACAAGTGCGAAAACTTCGTAGAGAAATTTTTCCCTTTCGTCGCCTGAAATTTCCATGTGCTAGTATCTTCACGCTTTCTATTTATTTTGCTTACACCGATTCCTCGCCACTCCTTTTTCTCTTGATTTCCCTTCGGACGTTCCCTCAGATTCGATCATAGCTCCGGTGGAACTCGGCTTGTATCGGTGGGAATTCCAAGGGGGGAGACGTTGGGGGTTACTCAGTCCAGTTCACGTCCGCGCGATCTTTGATAGCGAACCTCGCCCTTATTGGCGTCGAACAGATGAACAGCCAACTGAAAATGTACATGTATTTGAATTCTAATTTGTTTTCAGAAAGACGTTGCACAGGATAGGAACGTTGCAGTTTCTTTGAAATCTTCCATCTTAATTTCTAACTATTTTTACCTTAAATATAAAAATGAAATATAGATGAACCGCATAAAAAACATACAAGAAATATTCTTCATAACAATCTTATACTTCGAGCAATTATTTTTAGTTGTAGCCTTCAGTACAAATTTTTCTCAATTAAAAGACTTCTGTGAAACATATAAAATAAAATTTTTCTTTATTAGTTTCCTTCTCTTTTAAATAATGTCCTTCATTCTCATTTTTATTTTTTTATTTTAGACGGTTATTCCATGTCACAATGAAGTAATGAATTAATGAACGTAAGAAAATTGTTCGTGTTTTCACAAACAATTATTGGAAACTAGTCGCAATTATAGTTTTTGTAACACAACAAGAAAATAACAGCAAATTTTATAACTTTTATCTGCGGAATTTGTGAAACTAAAGTTGATTTTTAACAATCAGCTACCGGACACTTCAATTTTATTTCAAACATAGATAGACACAAAGGATTTTGTGCGTTTCATCAAGCAGTATGTTATAAAAGTGAAATATTTTACTTATAGGGATAAACAAAGAAAATGGCCACGAGTTTCCTTAAAATTGTCTGTAAAACGCACAAAAATCTTTAATCATATGCAATAATGTAGCAAAAAATTTTCAGTCCTCTTAATGGGCATTGAACTGCCACGTAGAGTGTTTGATATGTTTTTTTTGTAGCGAAAGTAATAAACGTGTGGACACTATGCTGATCTACAAAATTAATACTTCATGCTATGCTTGTCGGTGACTTTCTTGACATCACGCACATGCGAAATGCCATTTCGGAGCACTCTACCGTATCTAAAACCGTTTTTTCAAAGCCTTGCATCTCAAATAATTGCAATCATATATGTAGAAAAGCACTCGAGCAGCATGCATGCGCTGAGCCTCGTTACAAACTTTCCCGCAAGTTAAACGGCAGCGTCGCCGGTTACAAGTCACATGGGCTTACGCAGCACGGCGAGTACTCATCACAACAGTTCAGAGCCTTGCGCTTAGAGGCGAGGGCGCACTTGATGCCCGTGGCAGTGTCGCCCTTATCGCCCCCGCGCTTCTTACCTCAGACGCGGAAAACAGATCCAGATATGCGTATCTCAGTAAATAAATGTTCAGGGAATACTACTTTTTTTTCAGGAAAGGTAAAAAAAAAAACTATTATATATAGTCGCCTCTATTCGCTTCCATCCTATTATTTACATTCAAAGAGAGATCATTGTTAAAATCATTGTAAATAGCATTGTTATGGCTTTGCTGCGTAGTTTCGTTAAGGGAAATGAGAAAAGTACAAAGTGGCATCTGTAGTTAACTCCATTGTCTCTCATCGCATGTAATAGCAAAACCTTACACTGAGAGAACTGCAAATAAAATTTTTGTTCTTATTAGGTCCAAAATATTATTAGTTACCACTACAAAATATAATCCTGGTGCACCTGAAAATTTGTTTGCCTCTACGTACATTAAGAATTTCGGTTAATATATATTTAAAAAATAGTGCCCCTCAGAAATTCGAGCCCTGATTATTTGCGCCCGTAGGGTTTTAGCAACTTCAACTGGGTGACTACAGAAAAACATTTCAAATACTGGAGAACGTGCTAAAATAAATAATTAATGTGTACAGCATAACTTTTTAGTTTCCTGTTGAACTTGTTTCGTTTGGATGTTTATACTATTGTTAACCATCATTAAATGTACTAACAAACACTGCTACTATCCTCATTCTCAAAAAAAAAAAACCAACTCTCGAGCTCTGTTTTCATACGGTGGCAATCAAACGCATATATACAGTTGATTCAACAAAATATTTTGTTTATTTGGCTCAACATAGAGGTTTTTTTTCTCAGACGTGTATTTTTTTAGACGAACAAAATTATTTTTGTTGCTTTCCAAGTTTTGTTCTGTATACAAAATATTTTGTTTGGGCTACTAAATATATTCCCTATACTATTTTGTTGGCTGGAGCACATATTTCAGTGTGTCACTAAGTTTGGTTACGAAGATTTGTAAAAAAAATCCAAGGTGTAAGGTAGACGAACCCCTTTAGAAGCGCAGGTGGGACCGTGACGTCTGGCAGCCAGTTAGCAGCTGGTAATTGGAGGTAGTCACGCCCTCCCAGGGCGTCTCAAGGCGTGGTCGACGCCCGCCGCACTGCGTCTTCCTACACCCCCTCTACCCCCTGCCCAGCGTCTTCACCACTCACCCTCCCTGCAACGTGGCGCCCCTTTCCCAGCAAGGCCCACTGCCCACTTAAGGCTGTTGCCTGGTAGAACATTTGGTATAGGAAAAAACATGTTAATGAAATTCGGGTTTCTTGAAGACAATTTTGAATGTATAAACTTGAAACAAAAACCTATGTATGAGAAATTATACTATCAAAAGTCTGCATCGAATGAAATATAACTATTTGTTTTTTGGTAATTTTTAATTTAATTATTAAGTTTTCTGATCTTTCCAAGAAACAGGTTGTACGTGAATGACACAATAGGCTTCGATAGCATAGACGTACAAATTTTTCTTCTCAATAAAGACTTCGGTGGTAGTCTATACATCTATCTATCTTTAAGAAGAACTCCAAAAAACAAATTTTATTAACGTGTATTTCCTTATACCAAATTCTCAACCAGACAACTGCCTTAAAGCCGTTGGCAAAGCAAAAATTTGCTATTTTGTATTCGTAATGTTCTTTGATATTTTCTATTAATGACAAAGAGAGCAGTTTTTAAGGTCCTCCCAACAGGCATTAAACAATAACATTTTTTTTTTTGGCAGCCTTGAACGTTAATTTTTCTAGTGTTGAAATGTACACACCAAGCTCATTAGTCACGTGGTGATAATTATGTTGAAAATTGCTGGAAATGTAAAAAATTGGCTGAAAAGAAATATTAGGCAGGCCCTTAAAAAGTACACACATGACCGTGAATAAGCCTATATCACAAAACGCACACACCTTTTATTATTACGTTGACAGCATTTCGTTGCACAAATCTAACAATGCGAAAACTATTAGCAGAGCAACTCTCTCCTGATCACGTAAAAAATTACGGGCATTTCTGATCACCGCGAAAAAAACCCGGCCGGACGCAAAATCGCAGGATCCCACCTACCTCTTCGCCTCAGTATAGCTACTAAATTAACTCCGTGATAGTTGTGTACGGAACTGTTATATATCGACCGCGCGGGGCAGTGTTATTGAAATAACGCAAGTACGACATCGTTTCCCGCGTGACGATAAACTCGAATAGAGTAGCGCGGCCGCTTCCCACGTTCGTGGTCGGAAAGCGCGGGAGCGAAAAGGGCCGCGCTGCCCTCGTGCATAGCGTCTGTGCTCATCTCCGCTAAGCGCAGGACTCCCAACTGGCTCACAGAGCCGCGACCCTATCATTTCGTTAGTGGCAAGGCTGTGTTCAGCTTCGGTTTGCACGCCCTTGAGTATTTTTGCGCGTATTTTACGGGGACAATTTTTATATACAGGTTGATTCTTAAATCATGGGACAAACATTGTGGGGTGGTAGAGCTCACTAAAACAAACAATTATTTTAAAGGAATATATGGGCGGGAGTGACGCGTTGAGGCACAAACACAAAAACACCACACATTAATGGAAACATAAAATGTTCAATAACAGCATAGTTAACGAGTGATTTCGTACAGAAAATGTTAAAACAGTTGCTGGAAATGCATCCACCAACAGTCACGCATGCTTGGTGACCTCTACATATGGCGTGATTGGCTTACAATGGTGGCGTGCGTGAAATACCCGGCGTATTTGAATCTGTTCGCCAATCACTCCACCGACGCTACCAAGCTTGCATTACTGTCGGTGGTAGCAATTTTGGGCAGTTATTATAAACATTGGTGTAAAAAGGCATTTAGCGGCGACGTTGTAAATAAACACTGTGTTGCATTTCATGAGTAATTTTTGTGTTTGTGCCTCAACGCGTCACTCCCGCCAATATATTCCTATACAATATATTTTTTTTAGTGAGCTCTACCACCCCTCAATGTTTGTCCCATGATTTTAGAATCAACCTGTAGGTATACAGCGTTTTGAAAAAGGAGGTTTTTTTTAGTGCTATGAAATTGTATTTTTGACGTGTGTGACATCTTGAAAGCACTCAGCAGGCGTCGTATTGTTTGCGTGTGTTCTTTGCGTAGATGAGCACATTGGACGCTCGTTTAACAGTTTCGCGGAGGAATGCATATTCGTAATACACTGCAACTTAGTTCGCGCGCCAGGTAGGTGGGGGTCTTATTAGTAGAGATCTGAAGAATTCGCGGAATCATTTTGGGACAAAGTATAATTCGAAACACGTGCATTTATATAACTTAGACATCGGTCCACGCGGTGTTTGACACCTCCTTGAGAACTATTTCCAATTCCCGCCTTCTTCTGTGACAGCAGACAACCAATGTGCAGTTGATATCGGCATATTTGTACATAAGACTGCAGAGTCTAGCCTGCAGGTCATTGAACTCGCGAATTTTCCAGGTCTCTTCTTATTAGTAGAAACCTGGAAAATTCGCAAGTTCCATGACCTGCAGGCAAGACTCTTGGGTATTATGTACAAATATGCCGATATCAACTCCACATTGGTTGTCTGCTGTCACAGCGGAAGGCGACAATTGGACACGGTTCTCCAGGAGGTGTCATACACCACGTCTTATAACTAGCCTACGCTGTCAACAATCTTCAGAAGCTTCGTTTTGAGGAATTAAAGCAACCTTCGTATGGTCCTGGTCTTCCCCCATCAAAACTTCCGTCTGTTTCGTATCCCGAAAGTAACCCGCTAAGGACAAGATTCGTATCTGACGACGGCCCAAAAATGACGAAGAGTTACATTTTCTATAGTACAAACGGGGTTCAAAGCCCTTCTTCTTTAGAAAAGGGGGTTGGTTACAGTGCCCAGTTTTAAAACATAGTTTGCACTTCGTCGTTGAGTACTGAATCATCCATTAGCTCGAAAACGTTTCTTTCATTCTGGATACACAGGAAAAAGTCTAATAATGTTGCAACAAAAAAATTTATATTGAGGCATATCTTTAAACGTTAACGTTGTAGTAAAATTAATAATGTTGTGAAAAAGTAAACAATTTAAACTATTTACAAAGTGTTATATTACTATTATGTACACTACACTTTAAATCTGAATCGGTGAGAATTTCACTTTTTCAGTCAGTTAACAGTACCCGACTGATTCAACAGTCACTTCAGTGAATTTAACTGGTGAATCAGTGAATGAATGCCAATTTTCCTTCACTTATTGAATCAGTGATATTTCTACGGATTCATCAGTCATTTTTTCTACTGTGTTTTAGTGGTTTGTTTTTTTAATGATGGACCAGTTAAACAACGTGTAATAATGACCGTTAAACAACGTTTAAAAAGTGACCATTAAACAAAGTGTACATCCAGCGGAATAACAACGAATAAACTAATAAAACCAATACAAAATACTTCGTAAAATGTGTTTCGTCTTTCAACACGCCATTTTAAGTGTAATATGAACATTCAGCCTTTAATTCCTATTTTACATCTTTAATTTCGTTTTTATATAATCAGTACAGCGCTCTGTTTGAAGGTTCAAGCTGCATATAATATGGTGAAGAGAGTGCACTCGTATTTACTATTGGTTTTAACAATCCTAACGGTACAAATTAAATTAAAAACAAATAGTAAGGGGAAACAATTCAAAACTATTCTCTTTTGAAAATAAGTATTTTGCTGATATGCTGCAAGTTGACTTGGTAGTGTAGGTGAGAGGTAACGGTCTAAAAGTTGAATGGGTATGGTGTATGAATTAAAACACTGGCCACATTCCAGAGTTTTCTTACTTTTTTAAAATACAATAAATTGCGCATCATAAATTATAAACTATCGTAAATATGTTTATTTCTCGGAATTATTTGGCTTAATTCAATAAAAACAATATTTAATTTGCCTCTGTAGTTGGCCATCACATATTCAATCAGTGAAATTTTTTCATTGAAACAATCAGTTGTTTTCCACTGATTCAAAGTGACGCCATTTTCACTGATTCGAGTAGTTGAATTTCACTGCGAATCAGTAGTTTTCCCATGATTCTTATTTAGAGTGTAAATCAGAATCAGTGAGAATTGAGCCAAATCAGTGGAAATAGTGAAAATTGAGATACTGATAATCAGTGCCTGATAACTTATTAATATGGTGACTGGATTTCACTGAATTATTTGTGATTCCCAGTGAATGTTAAGAATTCCACTGTTATAAATGATTTTTTCCCAATTAGTTACCTTGATTTGCCAGTCGGTAGTAGCTTATCCAGTGACTTTCAGTAAATGTTATTTCACTGATTGATATCACTGCTTCGGGTTTAGAGTGTGCAAATAAACTTTTGAAGTGCTAATGTTAACAAAGCTTCTAAGTAATACAGCGGCAACCAAATGTTCTATTACACTAAAGAAAAGAGGAAGAACAAATATTTTTTTCTTTTCTGCGACTTTAAAGACAGTGGCTTGGCGTTGTAAAATGGCGGATAGTAGAGAACAGCAATAACGTTGCCAGAAGAAACCACTGTATTTAAATTTTTAAGTGTAGTCATAAGAACTAAATGTAGCTTATAACAGCTCTTAAGCCATGCAAAGCAGTTTACGTGTGCCAAATACGCATATATTTCTAGAGCATAAAGTATTTTCACATAACAAACCAGAATTGCAGTTGTTTTTTATATTGTGCTAGAAACGCATAATATGAAATGCAATGAGACGTGTTAAGATAGAGCGGTTGGTAGCACGTCATGTTTCGTAAGGTTGGTAACGGCAAGCACTAATGACGCGGGTTCGATTCGACTCCCGGCAGTCATTTTTTTTTTCGTTGGTAATATTTTTTCTTGTGGCAAAATGATTGTAGTCAATTTAATTTACCTTCGGATTTTTTTTAAAGCAAAGAAAATACAAAAAATGTTTAACACAAATGTTAATTTAAACACCAGATTTGTTTTCGCGCCACATAAACAGGCCATCTAATGTTGACGGTACATTAAGGAGGTAAAGTTGTAACAGAAGTACATACTGTTACATTAACAGAAATAGCTTAACAGAACATTAAATTAACACCAACATTAGTTACTGATGGCTCACAGATAACAACTAATTACTGTTGTAGTAACCGTGATACTGTCGCGACAACATTATACCTTTCTATGTCTATGTTACTAGCAATAAACTTGTGATTCAGTGACACTTTCAAGGGCTGATACACATTTCAGGAACAGACGTAGGCTATAGGTCGTATACTTATACAGTTTTTATTCTTAATATTGATGAACAAATAGCATGTCTAGGTTTGTCGATCGAGTTCAGAAACACTCTGTAGTTAATTAAAATTGTATATTGCGTAAACTGTCTTAAAAATGAGCCGTTTTCCTATGCGCATTTTTCTTATATTTTGTTACTGAAACCCATTATATGAAAACCAATAGGCCAATTTCCTCAGCACAAAGTTTATTCATGTTTATGGATAATATACAATCTCTGAATGGCCAAGTACTCGCAAATCACATGTGGTTCCAACAAGCTTTCTATACAAGCATATTTCATCTCCCAGTTCAAGTTCAATTTTTTTACGGGAATACAATACAAGACTAGAATAAATACTTATAACATCAATTTGATTAACAACAGATTCATGTACAGGAACAGTCTCCAACATATAATATCGCGGGAATCCAAAGCAGATAAGTTAGTACGATGGATTAGGCATATTATGGTTTTTACGGAAGAAACAAAACTCCAAAACACCACTACCAGGTTTGGTGGTCATACCTTGAAGTCCAAAATGAAACATGGACGATGACAGTATATAACTCTCTTCAACACTTACAGTTTTCTGACTGAAAGTATCATCGTCCTTAGCTACATCGTAATTGGCACTAACCATATTACAATACACCCTGCCAGGATAATAACTGCCTCTTGTAAGTTTAAGATTATACATTTTGGTTGAGAGATTCCCTAACCTGACATAACCGCTTCGCGTCCGTGATGGGTGAATCACTGTTTATGAACAACAATAACTTAGTTCACTTAAGCCCCGCATTGTTTCGTTGCCGAAGTATGAGTTGAACAGGCTGTTTCGGTGGTCGGCAGGTAGGTTCCACGGTTTCTCTCTGGAAATGATTGTCTTTACAGACAGAGCCACACACTACTCAAGTGACCGATGTCTGATTGGCGCACAACACCTTGGAGTTGAGCCTGCTTCCGGATAATCGACTTTTGCCGGTCCCTACGTATTACGCCACTGATTTGACCTACCCACATGCCACAGATGTTCAGCATCCCAATATAACATACTTCTACAGACAATGGTTAATCGCGGGGGAAGTTGACTGTGTGGATTCGACTTACGGTTCACAGAACAACAATTTTCTTCGGTTATTGACGGTCATAAATCTATGACGCTACTATCCCGTTTCACCCAAAGCAGGACGCTTATGAATGGCATGGGAAGAACTTAGCGGAATGGAATATATATAAAATACAATCATAAACGTACAGTGGGTATGTTTCGGCGGCTCTTAACAACGAGGCCTAGAGAGCCGATGAGGGCGAAACAAGGTGGTTATGGAGCAGCGCCGGAATGCATGGACGGGGGAAACGGGAGACCCCCGAGAAAAACCCGCTGACCAGTGGCATCGTCCGGTACTATTCCCACGCGTGAAAATCCGGGAGTGGCACCGCCGGGAATCGATCCCGATTCGCCTAGGTTGCAGGCGAATGCTGCAGCCTCTGCGCCACTACGCACCCTCCAATCATAAAGGGACTGCGGTGGCCTAGTGGTCAGATTACTCAGGGTTTTCCATACTCACCTAGTTTCACTCTCATTGGCTCTCAAGACCTTAATGTTCTTACCCGCCCAAATCTATCCACTCCACTCCAATCATAAAATTATAAAGCAGTTAATAGCGTTTATGGAGATTCGTTGGTTCAAATAATCTCTGTGATTTTCCAGTGTTTCTGCTTATTTCTCACTGACCAAGCCAATAAAGGAAATGTTTGTCACAAACCCACTATGCTAATAAATAAGAAAATCTGCCGATGTGTATGTAAGTTAACTGAATTATTTTGTATGTTTCTTTTGCAAATATCAAATGCCCTTAAGTACGACGTGAAAGTTAAAAGTTGATATAAATATTTTATTGTTTATTTGAACTACCCTTCTGTTTGTACACATATCAGTACGCCAATAAAAAAAAATCACACGGAAAGTTTAAGAAGTCAACCCCAAACCGCACGCTGCTCGTTGTTATGCATGGGCACTTACGCGTGTGTACTACGATAGGTGAAAATTGCCTTCGCGTACACATACCTGAAGTGAAAAAATAATAATTTGTAATTCCAATGAACCTGAGTGGCTGAAGCAGGGCCTCTTCCCGATATGGGCGAAACACAGGCATCAACTTAAAATATTCCGTTTTCTAATAAGATTCCGCCCGTGAACCCAATTCTTACCAGACTGGTCTATCGATTCCCAGCGACACGTTACGCTTCTCATGTTAGGAGCTAAAAATGGTTTAAAGGCCATGGTTTGAATGATTTGCTAGACCATTTAGTTTTATGGTTTATCTTAGTATATAGTTCTACGCCTAGTTTATTTAAAATCAACATTTTCCAGCCGTACTTAAGACAGAGATTTCGTTGGCATGTTAGCATTAAAAAAAATTAGAAGCACATTTTTAAAAATATGGTTCCTTTATGATTGCAAGTTTCTTGTGTTGCAGACTGACGTAAGCAACAATGTCTATCTCTTTCTCGAACAAGTGGAAAATTTTTGATTTCAGGTGTGGTTAAGCAGATAGCTGATTGTAGGTAATTGGTGGCATTCGAAATTCGGGTTATTTTCTAGCGAAGTCGTAGAATTTACAGTTTTGTCTGTATACTCCAGTCATTGTTACTTCTGCTGTAGAGAGGATACTTTTAACCCTACTTTTCGAAGGAAACGTAAGCCAATAAGATCACTTTTCTGCCCGTGTGTCTGTGTGCGTGTGATACTCCTAACATTTTTTGAACACGCCTTTACCGAATTATACCAAACTCGGAAAACAAATAGTACTTAGAAAGGCGATCCAACTTTTATAGTGTTAGACAACGCTGTGTGCTTATTTTTTAAACGGCGGCAACTAAAATTTACGACGTCTTTTTATATCTNTTAGAAGCACATTTTTAAAAATATGGTTCCTTTATGATTGCAAGTTTCTTGTGTTGCAGACTGACGTAAGCAACAATGTCTATCTCTTTCTCGAACAAGTGGAAAATTTTTGATTTCAGGTGTGGTTAAGCAGATAGCTGATTGAAGGTAATTGGTGGCATTCGAAATTCGGGTTATTTTCTAGCGAAGTCGTAGAATTTACAGTTTTGTCTGTATACTCCNAGGTAATTGGTGGCATTCGAAATTCGGGTTATTTTCTAGCGAAGTCGTAGAATTTACAGTTTTGTCTGTATACTCCAGTCATTGTTACTTCTGCTGTAGAGAGGATACTTTTAACCCTACTTTTCGAAGGAAACGTAAGCCAATAAGATCACTTTTCTGCCCGTGTGTCTGTGTGCGTGTGATACTCCTAACATTTTTTGAACACGCCTTTACCGAATTATACCAAACTCGGAAAACAAATAGTACTTAGAAAGGCGATCCAACTTTTATAGTGTTAGACAACGCTGTGTGCTTATTTTTTAAACGGCGGCAACTAAAATTTACGACGTCTTTTTATATCTTAGGAAATATTCAAACGATGTATACGAAATTTCGTATTTTGGAAGTTCACCATTTAAATATTTCATTAAGAGCGGTTAACTGTTGTTGGTTTGTCATTTTGGAAGATAGTGCAATATAAAATAATAAAGTTCTTACATCCTAGCTTGGGAACTACTCATTTATTTCCCTACTGATTTGGCAGGGAAATAATACTATNATAATAAAGTTCTTACATCCTAGCTTGGGAACTACTCATTTATTTCCCTACTGATTTGGCAGGGAAATAATACTATGGTACGCCATGTTAAGGTATGGAATTTAAATGGCTGAGATATAAAAAGTTAATTTGACCAAACTTGTTGCGCTGAAATTATCAACTGCAAGAATCATTTATGCTAATACGTAACTTATTTTGTTGAAAATTTTGTAAGGTTCTTGTGTCACATCTCTGGAAACAATCAACGAATTTTCACCAAATTTGGCTTTCAAGTATGACTATCGAAGGCCATGTNTTGTGTCACATCTCTGGAAACAATCAACGAATTTTCACCAAATTTGGCTTTCAAGTATGACTATCGAAGGCCATGTAAATTAACATTTTAAGAGTGGGCCAGGCACTTATTTCAATAATGATGGAAATATGAATATTTTTTTTTAAGACACACGTTCTTTTTATCTAAGGTTTTGAGTACTCGCACTCATAAGTAGTAGAGAGCTGTACAAGTTGAAGTAAGTACTTTTGGATTCAACCTATGGAAAATGTCACTCCTCTCTACCTGCGTGGGCTATAATTAAATGAGCACACTGGCTGTCATGTGCTTAGTCAAGTTGGCAATTACGAGGAGAAAGTAGTTCCATGTTTAAACGGTAAATTAAAAGTGTTGTGTAAACATTTGTAAATCCCAAAATATTTTCTTACACTTGTTGTTTTTATTTTTAATTCATAAGAATAAAAACATTTAAAAAAACATTTGCTATTCTAATAATTTGACAGTTGCCTTTGACCGACGCACGAATATGGTCGTCTGGCCATTACGAATGTTAGTTTCACGTATGGTGTAATAATACACAATGTGAATACAAATAGAACTTAAGCAAGGTTTGCAAAAATGCTCAGTTTACCATGAACAACATACATTTGTATTGGTAACTTATTGTTATTTCTCAAGAGACTGCAAATGATTCGACTACGCCATAGTAGATGCTCGGGAATGGAAGGAGCCAGCACGCTATTTCACTTCTGAATTCTTAAATAATCTGTTATAGCATGCATCTTTCCTATTGTTAACGGCTGTCGTCCATGAGAGAAAATNACTTCTGAATTCTTAAATAATCTGTTATAGCATGCATCTTTCCTATTGTTAACGGCTGTCGTCCATGAGAGAAAATACCGTTTCTTTTGCATGGCCCAGTGAGATATCAGAATTGTTTGCATTTCCTGTATCTGATTTGCCTGTAGACATCAAAAATGTGTCATAAATCCATTTCAAATAGCCTAATAAGCCTACTAAGAAACGGTAGTGATTTCAAAAGCATTTCGGCAATAGCAAACTTCGTCAGATCACCTGCTCCTACTCATTATGTGTTTACACATAAAATACGTTAATAACTTATGTTTCATAACTGCTATCTAAAAAAAAAACATGTCAGGCCTTCTCTAAGACTTAAAATATAAATACAAATAATGTACGTATTTTGCATGGAAGTTTTGTTTAAATATATAATTTGGCCAATTTTGGAGCAAAAGAGAAATGGTTTCCTTAATATACCAGGTGAGAGAATTTTTCTTCTAATTTAAAGGTTTTTTTTATAATTTTAATTAATGTATGGGATGTTCGTAAATTCATTAAAACAGGATAAAAGCGATGCATCACAAAAGCGTCGAGGTTCAAATTTTTTCAAACGCGGAACTGAAGAATTTGGTTTTCCAATTCAGAACTCCGGTATTCTCAAGCATGTAATAAAATTCAAATTGGCAATAATACCAATAATGGTAGTATTCACATCGGAAGGGAGCATTAATTTACATATACAGAATTTATAATCAGCATATCCGGAGCTGTACAAACATTTTTGTACCGAACTGCAGGTGGTGTATTAAAGAATATTTAATATTATATAAAGTGACATACGCATATATATATATGTGTGTGTGTGTGTGTGTGCTTTCCCATGATCAGGTTTAGAGCAAGCGTGTGCACAAAATATTCTTCACATTTATTTGGCTTAAAATTGTCAATTAAATGTTGTATGTCCAGACTTACAATACGTGTGCAGGAATTAATTGACGTCTCTGTCATTAAAACTGTTGGTAATTTTTGAACATTGTCTCCTTCTCAACATCATTTGTCTTTTTGGTCGAAATGCAAGTATTCGTTTTCCGTTTTCTTCAATAATCTAAATTTCTTAGAGTGGAAAAAGCAAAAAAATTATAATTTCTCTACACATTTAGGAAACTAACTTCCGGTTGCTTTTAACACTTCCGCCCTTCCAGTCCTCAGGCAGGAAAAATTACTCCAGTCAGTTGGCGCCCTTAAGACTAAGCAGAACTTCACTTCTTACGATGTTAATTCTGTTTGAAATATTGAAATAAAATAATATATTTCAAAATGACAAGAAATAAAATAGTTTAAACAATAATTTTAGGAGAGATGTAAATGAGAAAATCTTCCTAACTTTTTCAGATCCACTTTATTCCTCTTAGGTTTTCAATTATCATATAGAGGTTTTTTCCTCTCTTAAGTACGGAAGCACTTGATTTTTAAAATTTTTTTTTAGAAGGCATTATTCAAATTCTGCCTAGAGTATTCTGTTTATAATTTTTTATTTGGAAATACAATTATTTGCTGGAAGGGATGTCACATACATTGGCTGTAGGTAGAAAACTTGGTGCAGGAAGAACAAAACGTAGTTTATTTCTTTTTTGCTTGAAATCGAATAACTCTTAATGCGTGATTATTACAAATCGATCGCGAGCCCGCAGCCTTTGGCCCCGACTGTCCAGGAAAGCTAACTTCCGAAGGGGGTTGCTTCTACAGCCACCGATGTTTCTGCTTCGCTTCCTTCCAATTTTCTACTTTTCCCTGAGCAAACTGCTTCTCTCTCCCTTCGGCATTTCTGTCTCTCTCTCTCTCTCTCTCTCTCTTCGTCCGCCTTCAACCTCTCGTCTGCCATTCACGTATTTCCAACTCGCGTCCTTTGCACTTCCTTCGTTTTTTTTTTTTTTTCGAGTGTCCATTTGGCAGAGCTTTCTCTTCCCGGTCTCGTGGTACGAAACTTCGTCTGAGTTATTTCTTGAGAACGCCAGTTACAGTTGGCAACTAAAATGCGTGGCTTCCATCGTGCGCGCCTAAATTGTCGCCTGCGATTAGTGCGCGAAGGAAGCAGATACCGACACTCGCAAACAGGAACTGCGTCAGTTGACTACATTTACGCACAGCGCCCAGCTTGCAAATGCTGATTCATTTTACGAAAGACGGCTGCTTAAAACGGCAGTGCTCACTGCATGCGGATAAAACTTTAAGAACTAATGCTGGCTCCACGATCCTAGAAACTTCCGTTTTTCTTCAAGAAAATAAATTTCCCTCCAGCGCAGAAATTCAAGATTTTTTCCACCTACATCATATAAACACGATATACAGGATTGATCTAAATTCAAATAACAAACTTCGGCTGCGAATTGATCACGAAAAAAGAAGTTGAATATACACGAATTATCGTCTAAAGTGAATACTAAGGACGGCACACGTATTTGAAGTTGAACCTGAAACTCTAGTTTGTTACAAATATTGCAGATAATATTTAGATGAAACACTTAGTGTCAGAGTACCTATTGGGTAACTAAACAAAGGTCCGCAAACACCAGAACACTTGTCGCTGTCTTCAAATTATTTTGTGTCAATAATCAGATATTGGTTGTTGTTTTTTTTCTGCAGGGAGATGGATCGTCATTTTTCTAGTCACGTTTGTAGGCTTGCAATAAAGCCTTGTTATCATTACAGAAAAATCACTAGCGTTTAACCTAAAACACAGTGAACTTCTGACATATTTTTACATAGAATAGAAGAAAAGGTTTGTTCGGATGGTAGGTGAACCTTTCTATCGATTCTTCGAAATCAAAGAATCGATTGCGATCTACAACGAGAGGACAAAGGCCATTTTTGACGTGGTTTTGATGGACTACGTCAGGTAAGTTTCAGTTTTCCCAGGGATAATTTTATGACTGTTAAGGTAGCTATGTACAAATTATTATGGTTAACATGACCAAAGTGTGTACGCAGTAAACAATAAGTAACTGATAACTATTGAGCCTGCTTTCTCTACAAGGGTGCAAATAAATGTTATTGAAGTTCTTGAAAGCTTGGATGATAGGTAGTCGTTTACGTCTCATTGAAAGCATTATAATTCGAGATGAAACCAGAAACATGTTACCATCTTAGTTCATGCGACCTAAGACAGCACAAGTTAAGGCAAAGCACTGCGTTGAAGGGCTAGTCAGAATGAGTAAAAGACCCAAAAGCTGAGGTCATACTATTAATTCAACTCTCAGTAAACGGCTCTACATTGACCTCGTAAAAGGCAATCCAAGTTCAGTACACAAATAACTTTCTCAGCAATAGTTCTGACTGACTGACAATGATGCAGGAGGGTTTGCAAACAAGCTGCTAATCAACCCCAACTCACACACTCGACAAACTCAACACTTACCACTGCATTCTTTATGCAGAGATGTAGACGGTGCTCGATAGAGGGTGCAGTCTGCCCGCCTTGCACGGGCTCCCACGGCATGGCAGTAGGCTAAGTAAGACCTTGCCTCAGTCTTGCGCATGCCTTATATACATGACGTCGTCTTCATTTCGTGGTGCGGCTTCTATGCTTACTCACGTCTTTCAAACCACGCATACCCCTTCCGCTCATGCACCTTTCTGCAGGCTCCATTGCACTCGCTACAATGTGTAACAGTACAAACACAATTAAGATACACGAGTCACTTACCCGGGATCGCAATTCAGAACAACTCGTAATATTAACTTAGCTTGCAATCAACTGCATCATGGAGGTAGGATTTGGAGCATCGACTTCGGACGCAATCAGTGTAATGTTTCGAATGATAGGGTTCACTAACCTGAAATTTTTACTGTGCCATCATTTTGAAAATAAGTTTCTAGGCAACTAATAACACATAAGTTTACATGGCCTACCATAACGCTACTTGTGTGAAAAAGTTATTGGAAATCGGTTGATTTGTCTAGGAGATAAGGCATAAAATCGTTATTTTTTAAATGGGAATTTCTTACAAAATTGTCTAAAAGGACGCTCTGTACACGATGTTTATAATATATAACGTCAGCATAAAAAGTTTGATTGAAACTTTTAAATTTTTAAATAGATATGCCAAACATATGAAAATATTTACATGGTTGGCATTTTTAAAAACATTTTCTGATCCCAATTAATCATTTTACTTCACTTAGTCTTCTGTAGGTATGCAAAATTTCGTGGAAATAAGTCAAATTATTCCGCAAATATGACAAAATGTTTAGTTTACTCACCTGTCACTACTTTGCAAAAAAAATCCTGCAAAGGAGGATTTCTTTATGCATATTGGTTGATTGGTCCTTGAGATATGGCATATAATATCTAATGATCATTTGACGAACTTCAGAAATTGAGGGCCAAAAGTTTACATATTAGCACATTAGATTATTGTCATTGATTCAATATAAAAAGTTAATTTAAATCTGTTACATAGTTTCGTAGATGTAGCAAACTGAGCTAAATTTTTTGTATNAACTTTCTCAGCAATAGTTCTGACTGACTGACAATGATGCAGGAGGGTTTGCAAACAAGCTGCTAATCAACCCCACACACACTCGACAAACTCAACACTTACCACTGCATTCTTTATGCAGAGATGTAGACGGTGCTCGATAGAGGGTGCAGTCTGCCCGCCTTGCACGGGCTCCCACGGCATGGCAGTAGGCTAAGTAAGACCTTGCCTCAGTCTTGTGCATGCCTTATATACACGACGTCGTCTTCATTTCGTGGTGCGGCTTCTATGCTTACTCACGTCTTTCAAACCACGCATACCCCTTCCGCTCATGCACCTTTCTGCAGGCTCCATTGCACTCGCTACAATGTGTAACAGTACAAACACAATTAAGATACACGAGTCACTTACCCGGGATCGCAATTCAGAACAACTCGTAATATTAACTTAGCTTGCAATCAACTGCATCATGGAGGTAGGATTTGGAGCATCGACTTCGGACGCAATCAGTGTAATGTTTCGAATGATAGGGTTCACTAACCTGAAATTTTTACTGTGCCATCATTTTGAAAATAAGTTTCTAGGCAACTAATAACACATAAGTTTACATGGCCTACCATAACGCTACTTGTGTGAAAAAGTTATTGGAAATCGGTTGATTTGTCTAGGAGATAAGGCATAAAATCGTTATTTTTTTAATGGGAATTTCTTACAAAATTGTCTAAAAGGACGCTCTGTACACGATGTTTATAATATATAACGTCAGCATAAAAAGTTTGATTGAAACTTTTAAATTTTTAAATAGATATGCCAAACATATGAAAATATTTACATGGTTGGCATTTTTAAAAACATTTTCTGATCCCAATTAATCATTTTACTTCACTTAGCCTTCTGTAGGTATGCAAAATTTCTTGGAAATAAGTCAAATTATTCCGCAAATATGACAAAATGTTTAGTTTACTCACCTGTCACTACTTTGCAAAAAAAATCCTGCAAAGGAGGATTTCTTTATGCATATTGGTTGATTGGTCCTTGAGATATGGCATATAATCTCTAATGATCATTTGACGAACTTCAGAAATTGAAGGCCAAAAGTTTACATATTAGCACATTAGATTATTGTCATAGATTCAATATAAAAAGTTAATTTAAATCTGTTACATAGTTTCGTAGATGTAGCAAACTGAGCTAAATTTTTTGTATNGATTCAATATAAAAAGTTAATTTAAATCTGTTACATAGTTTCGTAGATGTAGCAAACTGAGCTAAATTTTTTGTATACACGCCATTCAGAAAATAAGACCTACAGTTTTATAATGTAATATTTTATAAAACCAAATTTAAAAGAACTAGGTTGATTGTTTGCCGCGATACGGCATAAAAAACTGTATTATTTTACGTAAGGCTATTTTACAAAATGGCGGGTAAATGAGCCTTGCATATACATTTTTATGGGTATAACTGATACTGTCAGCGTAGAAAGTTAAGTTGAAATTGGTTTTTCATTTTCGTAGATAAAAGATTCTGAGCTAAAATAATTTTATGGCCGCCATTTTGGAAATATGTGTGTCTGATTATCTCAAAATTTATTAATTTACATAGCCTTCAATAGTGCTTGCTAATTGTTTGCCAAATTTGGTAGAGATTGGTTGTTTTTTCGGAGAACACATAATTTGAATTTGTTAAGTGACACTATTTTACAAACGAGATGTGTGTACACATTTTATTGTTGTAATATATACAGCCAACGTACAAAGTTTAATTTGAATTAAGAACATGTTTTAGACTATATAATCTACAAAACTAAAATATGTGTCCGACATTCTTAAAATATATTAGTTAAGACAACCTTCCGCAGTTAAATTTGTTTGCCATATTTGGTAGGAATTTTTCCATGGAATTGCCGACCTTTATTTTTCAGTTTTCCAATTTTTCAAGGTTATTTAGATATTATTTTATTTATGAGTTGTTGACCTGGACATAGTACTTAAAATAAATAGACTCGAAGGGTTTGTCCCCAACAGAGCTTGGAAGAGGAAGTAAATTGTGATGATTNCATAGTACTTAAAATAAATAGACTCGAAGGGTTTGTCCCCAACAGAGCTTGGAAGAGGAAGTAAATTGTGATGATTCAGTCAGCTTACCTTACAAGCTGCTTTTTTACACTTCAGTCATTCTGAGATGAAATTAAATAAATTTTGTACCGATCTAGGTCATAACCGAACACGAAGCTTTTCACAACATCGGTACATAACCATACAAACACCTCGGCTGTAGCACCCGTGCCAGAACATTTACGGAAAATTCATAATTCGCTTTCTAGAACAACCTGTATAAAGACATTTGCAGCATAACTATCTTTACGAGGCGAAATGGTATTCTGTAACTCAAAATGTCGCCATGGCATTCTTTCGGATGGGTCGTGACTCTCTTTATATAAAGACAGGTCAACAAGGTATTTTAATGAACGACTGTGGAAAGAAACTGGCCGACGTAGTGGGGTTAATTCTAGCAAACACACTACACAGAGGAAAAGTAGTTTATTTAATGTCTCTAGCGAATAAATATTATATCATTTTATATATTAGCACAAAGAACGGTGTCTCGAGCATATTTAAAAAGTATAATTTATTTTTCGCTAGAGATAATCTTCCAACGAGGTAACGAATTGGCCACAGGTAAGTGCTGCTATCTTTTCATGCTCGAAATGAACTAGGCCTATCTGAAATCTGGTCTCATAGAGAGGAGTACATTTATGTTAGAAGTGTTACTTAATAAATGTATTAGAAAATAATTTCAAATTATAACAGAATATGCACGACATTAACGAGACATGTGACACGTGACACGTGACAACACATGCTGTAATAACAAAAAAAAAAATATATTTACAAGCAAAACACAGCATGTACAAAGAAATCGATAAAGATATGGCTTACAAAAAACCACANAAAAAAAAATATATTTACAAGCAAAACACAGCATGTACAAAGAAATCGATAAAGATATGGCTTACAAAAAACCACATAAAGGCAGTTACGAGAAACCATCTTTATGGGTCTATTTACCATAAAGATTACCACAGTGACTGTCTTAGGGCAAGTTGAAGTCGAGAGTAGGGCTCCATATAGCTGCTGGCCACAGCGCTGTGTGGTGACGGTGATTCCACCTCTGTAGTGGCCGCCGTTCTGCGGCCTGGGAGCGGTTCACGGGGGAGTGGGAGAGAAGCAGGTCTTGGTATCGCGCGGAGCCGTGTCGCGCGCCGGAGAAGAAGGCGGCGGCCAATCAAAGAGGCGCTTGCTACCGAGCTTTCACGGGCCCTGGGTGGATAGATAGCGTGCCCGATGACGTGCCGATAGCAGGCCTCTGGGCGCGCGTGAGGTCCTGGCCGGAGTAATCGTGTCCTTTGCGGCTGCTTTTCGTCCAGGAGGCGACGGCAGGATGTGACTATAGTCCATTCACGGTTACTTCAAACTTTTCTGAAGCACTGCCAAAGTTACACTTTTAGATTATTCTTCCGCCTTATATAAACAAAGCTCGACTAAGTCTGGAAAATTGTACCAGAAGGACAACGCACAGTATTAATGTGCACTCAGTTATATTATATTTTGCATGAGAACAATTTCTTACTAGGCATTGTCAACACACCTAGGTTTTCACTATTTTCTTTATATTTATTATAAATCAAAAATTTTAATGTATAGATAAAATAGAAGTTAACAGAAGTATAAAAACCTTGTGATTCATGGCATATATAGGAAACAAGCAAACACGTCGTATGTGGGGTGATTTTTCAAAGATTTGACTAGAAATGGGATATATATANATATAGGAAACAAGCAAACACGTCGTATGTGGGGTGATTTTTCAAAGATTTGACTAGAAATGGGATATATATATATATATATATACATATATATACATATACATATTTATATAAATACCGTCCTCCAAACAACCTACCTGCTAGGACGCCATACATTCTACATATGATTCTGCGATTTCACTCACTGCAATTATTATTAATGAAACTTCAGTTAATTTGCTGTTATATGTTGTCCACGGTTAATGGAAAACTTTTGGAATGAACCTTTGGAAAAATGTCACTGCTTCTAACATCACGTATTTTAGCGGGCACACTTAGTGTCATACGCCAAGAAAGTTGGCAACAACGGATGGAAAATAGTTCCATGTCTCTACGTTCAATTAAAATTTGTTAGGTTAACCTTTTTGAAGGCCGTATTTTGTTTTTGTTATAATAAAAGTAAGCGCAAGAATGAGCAAATCTTGTGTAATATTTCCTTTCCTAGTAATTTCACTTTTTCAGCTGACTGACGCTTAAATAAAGTGATCGGTCCAATGACAATGTTAATTTTAAATACAGCGGAAGAATATACAATGTACATGCAGGTAGATGGTTGGCAGAGCTTTCGGGAAGTTTACCTTTAACAGAATATGTCTACTTGGTACAATGTAAACAATTCTGTAATTTTTAAAATAATTCTTTGGAAACAAGTTCCCGAGATTACTTTTTATAACAATTCATGTAAAATGAGCAAATTTTAAAATCTCTTTACTTGGAACGTGTAAACCTATTGTTGGATTTTAACATGCAAACTCCATAGGCTTAAAGTTGATTATACATATAGAGCTACATCATTAATTTTGTAAGTTTTATAACATATTATTAAGTAAATATGTGTAATTCTAGTTGTAGAGTGGCAAGAAAAGCTTCGGCAACTAGTTACTAAAAAATATATTTGAAACCGCAGAAGAACATTTTACCTGTAGTTAGTGGAATACAAGGTTTTTTCAAGGGTCAGGCAATGTAAAATTTAATAAGAATTAGTAAAAATCACTGCAAAATATATGAATACTAGCAAATAAAATAGTTAGTAAAGTTTGGACCAATTGCCGTGGAAAAGTTTCATTAGATCTGGAGTCAGATTTATCAATTTTGAGTAATTTTAACATATTCGATTTTAGAGTGCACAGGGACACGCATGAAGCCCCAAGATGAAGGCACCTCCAGATAATATACCAGGCTCCGAACCACAAGACACTCCGAATATGTGCTTAAGATGGTTTGAGTTTTACTAGGGGGCTGGACTCGAACCTCCTCACCCGAAAATTAGACCTTATCGTGTTCGAACACAGAGGAAGGTTCCTTCTGAATGTTTTTACCTGTCCTGCCTCCGTCGTTTTGTGCGGAAACTATACTTGGTAATTTTTAACCTCCCAAAAAAAACCCCTTCCACATACTTTTAATTTTTTCAGCAGCAATTTTTGATATTTTATTTCAGTGGGTATGCTTCAGTTGTTAACACGATACAATGTATTTGTAGGACACATTTTTTATCGTGCCATTTTCACTTAATATTAAAATGAGGAAAAAAAATTACGTATCTCCTTGATTATGCACGAGTGCAACAAATAGTCTACACATCGTTCGTACTGCAGATAATGTAAATATGTAATCGAACATAGGCCGTTAGGGGGAAAATTGAGATAAAAACTGAAGTATTGGATGGCATTGACGGGTCAAAACTTTCAAAGAAAACTAAGGCAGCAGGAAATAAAGTCATCTTTAAAGACTTAGATTTTTGATTCGGCAGCCTTTATTTAAGATTCCCTACCAACATATTAACTCTGCCGAGGCTTTATCACAGAANAATTTTTAACCTCCCAAAAAAAACCCCTTCCACATACTTTTAATTTTTTCAGCAGCAATTTTTGATATTTTATTTTAGTGGGTATGCTTCAGTTGTTAACACGATACAATGTATTTGTAGGATAAATTTTTTATCGTGCCATTTTCACTTAATATTAAAATCAGGAAAAAAAATTACGTATCTCCTTGATTATGCACGAGTGCAACAAATAGTCTACACATCGTTCGTACTGCAGATAATGTAAATATGTAATCGAACATAGGCCGTTAGGGGGAAAATTTAGATAAAAACTGAAGTATTGGATGGCATTGACGGTTCAAAACTTTCAACGAAAACTAAGGCAGCAGGAAATAAAGTCATCTTTAAAGAGTTAGATTTTTGATTCGGCAGCCTTTATTTAAGATTCCCTACCAACATATTAACTCTGCCGAGGCTTTATCACAGAANTTAGATTTTTGATTCGGCAGCCTTTATTTAAGATTCCCTACCAACATATTAACTCTGCCGAGGCTTTATCACAGAAACAAAACCGATAACGCAAATTTTACTCTAGGTTGTTTGTTTTTTGATCATGCACATTCGTACAAGCGGTGGAAACGAGCTCATAGAAGTGCAATTTACAGACGACTTGTGATCAACGTAACATAATAGAAGCGCTATTGCCAGCGGGAAACTGAAATGTAACTTACAGGGAGACCACAGTAATCCAAGAATGCAAGCGGAACACAACGGTCAAGTTCTGGGCGACGACCCAGCGTCTTGCACGCCCTGTAGAACAGTGGTGGGGAAGAAACGCTATCTAAAAGAACTAAATGGAATGGCTGGGTGGGATCGATCTCTCCATTGCTCCCGAAACATTTCCCTCCGCGCTACCTTTAATTATGCTATCAACTGACACGGAAAACCACTCTCTACTTAGTTATTGAACTGAAATACTCGCCGGCTCCTTTTCAAGTGTCCTCGCCCACCGAAGTGGACTGGAGGAGAGAATAATGGCGCGGGAGGCCGTGAGAGTTTTCCAAATGGCCGTAGCAAAGTATCAGATGACCGGACAAGCGTTAGGCATGGCTGGATTATTTTGACCGCCCTCGCCGGCATCGTGAACGCCAGTGCGTGCCTCCATTTTCTTTACTCTGCTCTTCAGGTGAATTCAAAACTTTCCGTACCCAACAATTTCCAGTGCGTGCAATTGACTGCACACTCTTCATATGGAATAGTATGAACGTGTCCAGTGATAATATTGAAAAAGCTCTCCGCCGAAAAAAAAAATGGCAGCTTAGAAATTATTTTGGTTTGAGAAATTTATATATATATATATATATATATATATATACAGTGAATCTCACTACTTGCAGCCATATGCCCCAAGTTCCTGCAACTGAAGTATGCCAGTTGTCGGCAGATTCTCAACAGACTCGCATAGTGAGTACTATGTCACGAGCTGACGTCATTGTTCCGTGTTAGCAATTAAATTTGTCTGGACGTCAACTAACGAGGCACAGAAAAGGATAAGGAACGAGAGAATAGTTTCTCGTTTCCTGTGCTTGGGAAATTCGCTGCTGTCGGTTCATGTACACGCGTCGCTAGTGCTGAAATTATCACGCGTACGGTGATTTAAGGGCTTGTGACTTAACGACTATTGAATGTACTTGGGTGAGATTAGGCTAGTTGCTTTAGGCGTACTGACTGGTACGTACGTACTGGCTAGTAACATTGAAGCAACTTCCTATTTTTAAGAAAGTGATACTTCTGGTCAATGTGTCGAGGGTCTCTCGCTTTGGTTACCGGTTACTACGTAGGGACACCCGTTTTTTCGCGAAAATTTTTATGTGGAGGCTAGACTTCAATATCCTATGTGCACACTTGCAGCCTTCCTTTGGCTATTGGCCGCTTGTCTTTGTGTAAAGAGAGTCTGTTACATGAGTGAGCCAATCAGAAGTTAGTTCTCCGATACTGACAGTCCGTGATTCGCGGGCAGACAGATAAGACGCGTAACAATTCAAATGTTACAATCACGAAAGTGGTTCTGAATTAAAATGATTTGGAGCATAACGTGTCCTGAAATATTTTCACGAAAAACAGGTGGCGCTAGTTATTTGTTCTAAAATTATTTTAGTCCCAGCGTCTTAAGTGTTAGGCCCACATCCAATAAATGTTTAGGATTAATGACTCTAAGTGATAGTTTTAAGTAAGGGTGCCAACAGTTTGGAGATAGATAACTGTTTTACGTCTGGTGACTTTAGGGTGACTGTAAATTTTGAGTAAAATAACATTCCAGGGCTTGTGACCTTTCGGCTAATGCCTTGAGAAGTACTCACTTGAAAGATAAGGTACTGCGAGTTCAAAGTTAATTAAAATATCAAGAGTGATGACTTTCGGACCACCTACTTCAGGGCTATTTTCCTATGCCTGGTTTCATTAACATCGTTTTTGAAAGGAAATGTTCCAAATAAATCCCCATATTTGGAGATAAGCATGGATGCATAGGTAAAAATGTGTAAGGGTTTACTTTTTAATCAATGAAATTTTATTGACGTATAAATTGATCGTGGAAAAAGTATTATCGATGTCACTATCAATGTAAAAAACCTTGTATTACATAGTGATATATGGGAGAATTTACTGCGGTGACTGAATATGGATTCAAGTCAATAATTCCGTTTAAAAAGTTTACATTGACAACCTTATATAATTCTTAAAGAGATTCTTAATTTATTTCCTCAGCCCACTATACGTTATTGCAAGGGACACCCTATTTTAGCGAAAATATTTCACGACCCGTTATATTTCATAACACTTTAGCTCAGTACCACATTCATGATTGGATTACCTAGGTGTTACGCGTCTTAGGTGTCTGCTTGAAATTTACAAATGTACAGTATCGGAGTAACTCAATTCTCATTGGCCAGTCAAGTAAAAAAGTTTTGTTCTCAGAGAGACACGGTGCCAATAAGTAAAACCTAGGGTATTGAAATATAGTGTGTGCGGAAATATTTTCGCGAAATTTGGGTGTTCCAAAGTGATGCGCTGGCGACTAGAGGATTACCCGATCTTCAATTAAGAGACGTCATGAAACTGTTTGAAAATAGAAATATGTCTTAACGTTACAAATTATTATATTAAAATGAGTATTTCTACACGTATAATATTTATGCCACAAATTAAATCACTGTACCTTTTAAGATACGAGATGTGTAATTACTTTTTATTTTGCTACCAATATTGGTATGGATATTTCATAGTGTAAATTATAACACTTCCAATAGGGTACAGTATTTTAGTACAGTTTTTTTAGGACACATTTGAACGCAAACTGTTTCTTGTTCAACACGAGCAATGGTTACGTGGTAAATATTTATAAAGCCAAAACCATGCCGATGGACCTGGTGGGATAACTTAATGATCTTAATGACGGATGTGGGCTTTAATATAATTATCCCACTTTCGTCACAGTTGTTTAGGTTATGAGGTTTGCCAGGCGTCAATAAACTTAAAAAAAACACACTAAATGCTTGCACAATATCGACAATTACAAGCAAAATGATCGAACAACTGCGAAAGAACTGTCCATCTTTAATATTTAAGTAAGCTTGATAGTCTGCCGTGTACAGGCTGATCAAAACAGTTACAGCCACCATTTACAGAATTACGTAGGTTCAGCTGACGAATAAGGTATTTAATGACACCTAACAGAGAATTTTACTTAAATAAAAGACTACCACTTACAGAAAATAGGCTACGTTGAATCTGAAGATTCTTTCATTTTTCAGAAGTCATTCTCGTTATCAGATAGATAACTGAGCACATCAGAATAAAAACCTTTACTGCAGTGATTTTCTCACCTCGTTTATACGGCAGCCCTACACCCCGAGCCCGAATCAGTGATAAAAATCAGTGAAATAATATTCACTGAAAGTCAGTTGGTAAACTACTGCCAACCGGCGAATCAAGCAAATGAGCTGGGAAGAACTTATTGCAGTGGAATTCTTGACATGCAGTGAGAATCGCAAATAAATCTTTGAAGTTCAGCTATAATATTAATTAGTTTTCTGGCACTGATTACTAGTTTCGCCTTTTTCGCTGGTTTTCACTGATTTGGCTCAATTCTCACTGTTTCAGGTTTAGAGAGCGGTGAAAACCTCCTAAGTTATACGGAATGTATGACTATATAAGAGAGAAAGTTTACACGCTGAAAATCGAAACAGTTAAAGCTTCTTATAATCAACTAATTTGACTGCATNAAATTTGACTTCATATATGTTAAAACTACTCCAGGTGAAACAGAAAAATTATACTTATAATTTTAGAAGATAATATTCACTGATTAAACAATGATTGCAAGTGAATTGCTTTGGCCTGGCATCAAAACTCTAAGAGCATCCCACTGATTCGTCGGTAGATAACAGCTCGTTAACTGTAGATTCGGTAAAAGAGTTCTACTGAATGAAATCACTTGATTTATATTAACAGTAGAGTGTTGCTTGTAATAAGTCCACGCAACGAAAGGATGTACGTATGATTGTATATAAAAAAAATTAACTATTCGCCGAATATTAAAAAATGACTGAATTCAGTGAAACGTACTGCACAACAGTTGCACACGCACAATTTTTCACTCAATAATGTAGTACTTTGATATCATTCTTTGTTCTTGGCCTGGGGAAATGCTGTTTCTTGATTCAATTTCAGGCGATGCTATGATGATATAAATGTTTCCCCTTTTTACACCAGAGTTTTAAACCTATTTTTGTAGAATTTTAGCAACACCGTAATGTTTCGGAGCTGCCGCTTTGTTTTCTAAACATATATTTACACAAACGTCGCAGGGGAAAAAAAAAAACACCCCCACACAGTTTCAACGGAGCATGCTTTCCGCTCCCCACAGCAAGATTATTTCGCAAAATCCGGACCGACACGACTAATCTTCCGACAGCTTGTAATTGGTATTGACAAAAGCAGTTGCCATTTCGCAGCGGCCTCGTGTTGACATTTCGTTTCTGCTTTTGTCTGTTCGCACTCCCCTTCCCTTTCCCTCCCGCTGTTTCCCAACCCCCTGGCGTGGGGCTGCGCCCCTGTGGACAGTGTTTCAACCTCTTCCGCCCCTCTCCAGCCCACGTCACGGGCTTCCAGCATTCAGTCCTGGGTCGTATTCCGTTGCCTCGCCAAAATGCTGAGCGTGCACACAGTTAATTCCGTTACCTGTCAAGTTCCTTCCAGTCTCGCGCATCAAATGAACATGGTTCTGGAGCACAAATTCTTCGTGCGTTGACGTAATTTTGGCGCCGATTTCTGGTGGGAACATGCTGCAAGTTAGGTTATGAAAGTAAAATATCTTCAACAGAGCCACTAATACGTGTTAAAATATTAGGGAATAGCTATAATTATACATTAAATTAATGGTTTTATGTTATAAGTATTACATATTATTATTTAATATTAACATAAAATTAATAATAATATTAAAATTTTAGAAAAATAAATGAAGTTATTCTGTTAATAAGGACGTATTTATTTCATTTTTGGTGTTCTGTGTAGATATGAAATATTACCAATCAAATAGTAATATCGTCACGTTTTTTTTAATTTCCGTCGTTTTAATATTATTATTTGAGTGGTTTTAAGTGTTTTACTGCATACAAACTTGCAATTTATGTCTTTTTTTTGCACGCAACTACACTTTATGTTACACCATCAGTTTTTGAACAAACAGCTGTATATGATTTTACATTGTTGAGTGTCAGCCATTTACTTGAGCTCGTGGATACAGGTTAGTATAGTACAAAAATGTCTTGAGGTATATTACAAACACAGTTCTTGTAGTTTTACATACTTTTACAAGATACATTTTTGTATTGTTGCAGACATATTTATAATTGCAAACAATTACTGAGTAAAAATTACAAAAAAAATTAAATTATATAATGCTTTCCTCAATAGTTTGATCTACCATTTTCTAAGCATTCAACTGGCTGATTGACTGAAATGTCTTCAACAGAGCCACTAATTAGTGTAAGCGTTTATCTATAAGATGTAACTGGGCGGTTTTCAGTATGGTTAAGCTACGTTGCGGATACAACGAACATTAAAGCATTTAAGGAGGTAGAGTAATGTTGACGTGTGTGAAGTTTGTTTACATGTGGCGCGGTCCCCGTCGTTATTTTCAACCGACGATGGAATACAGGCGCGCGTTCGTTGTTCCATTTCCTCTCAAGAACGTCTTTCATAACGGAATAATACGGCACGAGTTTTCTAAGAGGTGCGTTAGTGCATGCAACCGAACACGAACCTGAGCTGTTTATACATCACAATCTCTACCACAAGGATTCCGGTTAAAATCAGTGTTTTGCACGTTGCGTTGCAGAAACATCCCAAGTTCAGTTACTTCGCAGTTAGAAATTACTTCAAATACTTTTATTCACTCTCGAAAAAAAAATTCAACTTGACCTCAGTTATAAAGTAAAGTAACATTACTTCGCTACCCAGTGTATCGCTGTTACACGTGCACATTATCCCACAAAACGGTCGATTCTAAAGAAAGTAACTCACTCAATGTAGTAAAGTGATTGTGAAACGCACGATGCAAAAAAAATCTATACAGAAACGAAAGAAACAAGGTTGCGTTAAGAAAATTTTTTTTTAAAATTCAAAATTAAATACTGAAACATAATTATTGCGCAATATCTATAATAATATAATATAAGTACACTTATTCCAGTTNATCAGTGAAATAATATTCACTGAAAGTCAGTTGGTAAACTACTGCCAACCGGCGAATCAAGCAAATGAGCTGGGAGGAACTTATGGCAGTGGAATTCTTGACATGCAGTGAGAATCGCAAATAAATCTTTGAAGTTCAGCTATAATATTAATTAGTTTTCTGGCACTGATTACTAGTTGCGCCTTTTTCGCTGGTTTTCACTGATTTGGCTCAATTCTCACTGTTTCAGGTTTAGAGAGCGGTGAAAACCTCCTAAGTTATACGGAATGTATGACTATATAAGAGAGAAAGTTTACACGCTGAAAATCGAAACAGTTAAAGCTTCTTATAATCAACTAATTTGACTGCATATATGTTAAAACTACTCCAGGTGAAACAGAAAAATTATACTTATAATTTTAGAAGATAATATTCACTGATTAAACAATGATTGCAAGTGAATTGCTTTGGCCTGGCATCAAAACTCTAAGAGCATCCCACTGATTCGTCGGTGGATAACAGCTCGTTAACTGTAGATTCGGTAAAAGAGTTCTACTGAATTAAATCACTTGATTTATATTAACAGTAGAGTGTTGCTTGTAATAAGTCCACGCAACGAAAGGATGTACGTATGATTGTATATAAAAAAAATTAACTATTCGCCGAATATTAAAAAATGACTGAATTCAGTGAAACGTACTGCACAACAGTTGCACACGCACAATTTTTCACTCAATAATGTAGTACTTTGATATCATTCTTTGTTCTTGGCCTGGGGAAATGCTGTTTCTTGATTCAATTTCAGGCGATGCTATGATGATNTGCTGTTTCTTGATTCAATTTCAGGCGATGCTATGATGATATAAATGTTTCCCCTTTTTACACCAGAGTTTTAAACCTATTTTTGTAGAATTTTAGCAACACCGTAATGTTTCGGAGCTGCCGCTTTGTTTTATAAACATATATTTACACAAACGTCGCAGGGGAAAAAAATAAACACGCCCACACAGTTTCAACGGAGCATGCTTTCCGCTCCCCACAGCAAGATTATTTCGCAAAATCCGGACCGACACGACTAATCTTCCGACAGCTTGTAATTGGTATTGACAAAAGCAGTTGCCATTTCGCAGCGGCCTCGTGTTGACATTTCGTTTCTGCTTTTGTCTGTTCGCACTCCCCTTCCCTTTCCCTCCCGCTGTTTCCCAACCCCCTGGCGTGGGGCTGCGCCCCTGTGGACAGTGTTTCAACCTCTTCCGCCCCTCTCCAGCCCACGTCACGGGCTTCCAGCATTCAGTCCTGGGTCGTATTCCGTTGCCTCGCCAAAATGCTGAGCGTGCACACAGTTAATTCCGTTACCTGTCAAGTTCCTTCCAGTCTCGCGCATCAAATGAACATGGTTCTGGAGCACAAATTCTTCGTGCGTTGACGTAATTTTGGCGCCGATTTCTGGTGGGAACATGCTGCAAGTTAGGTTATGAAAGTAAAATATCTTCAACAGAGCCACTAATACGTGTTAAAATATTAGGGAATAGCTATAATTATACATTAATTAATGGTTTTATGTTATAAGTATTACATATTATTATTTAATATTAACATGAAATTAATAATAATATTAAAATTTTAGAAAAATAAATGAAGTTATTCTGTTAAGAAGGACGTATTTATTTCATTTTTGGTGTTCTGTGTAGATATGAAATATTACCAATCAAATAGTAATATCGTCACGTTTTTTTTTATTTCCGTCGTTTTAATATTATTATTTGAGTGGTTTTAAGTGTTTTACTCCATACAAACTTGCAATTTATGTCTTTTTTTGCACGCAACTACACTTTATGTTACACCATCAGTTTTTGAACAAACAGCTGTATATGATTTTACATTGTTGAGTGTCAGCCATTTACTTGAGCTCGTGGATACAGGTTAGTATAGTACAAAAATGTCTTGAGGTATATTACAAACACAGTTCTTGTAGTTTTACATACTTTTACAAGATACATTTTTGTATTGTTGCAGACATATTTATAATTGCAAACAATTACTGAGTAAAAATTACAAAAAAAATTAAATTATATAATGCTTTCCTCAATAGTTTGATCTACCATTTTCTAAGCATTCAACTGGCTGATTGACTGAAATGTCTTCAACAGAGCCACTAATTAGTGTAAGCGTTTATCTATAAGATGTAACTGGGCGGTTTTCAGTATGGTTAAGCTACGTTGCGGATACAACGAACATTAAAGCATTTAAAGAGGTAGAGTAATGTTGACGTGTGCGAAGTTTGTTTACATGTGGCGCGGTCCCCGTCGTTATTTTCAACCGACGATGGAATACAGGCGCGCGTTCGTTGTGTTCCATTTCCTCTCAAGAACGTCTTTCATAACGGAATAATACGGCACGAGTTTTCTAAGAGGTGCGTTAGTGCATGCAACCGAACACGAACCTGAGCTGTTTATACATCACAATCTCTACCACAAGGATTCCGTTTAAAATCAGTGTTTTGCACGTTGCGTTGCAGAAACATCCCAAGTTCAGTTACTTCGCAGTTAGAAATTACTTCAAATACTTTTATTCACTCTCGAAAAAAAAATTCCACTTGACCTCAGTTATAAAGTAAAGTAACATTACTTCGCTACCCAGTGTATCGCTGTTACACGTGCACATTATCCCACAAAACGGTCGATTCTAAAGAAAGTAACTCACTTAATGTAGTAAAGTGATTGTGAAACGCACGATGCAAAAAAAATCTATACAGAAACGAAAGAAAGAAGGTTGCGTTAAGAAATTTTTTTTTTTTTANATGCAAAAAAAATCTATACAGAAACGAAAGAAACAAGGTTGCGTTAAGAAAATTTTTTTTTAAAATTCAAAATTAAATACTGAAACATAATTATTGCGCAATATCTATAATAATATAATATAAGTACACTTATTCCAGTTTTATTTCAAATGTATTTATAACAGTTCATACAATAGCAGTAAATACCGAGAAATGTGATATATGAGTCTGTCGGTAATAAAACACTGACTTAAAAAGTTATATTTTTCCCGCTTCCAACAGAACACAGTTGATGGCAGAATACTATATTTTTGTGACTAAACTAGTGTCAACTTAGAAGTAACGGTGAAGTAAATTGTATTTGGCTAGGTGTCACAATATCTTCTAGTTTTGTTGCAAGCTACCTTGGCAAAAACCATTTACCGAGTTACAATTAAATTTACTTAAAAGTAAATATTAAAGTAAGTGGTATAAGAAGTAAATGAAATTTGAGATTTATTTCAGCACCAGTTGATACACACTCCTTTTAATACCTCGTCCAAAACGATTAGTTGGCTGCTGGCGTGATAAAGCGTTAATTGTTTACAATAAAAAAAAAATATTTGCTGGTGATAACAATGTCTTTAGTTGGTATTCACCCAGATAATGTATAAGTGATGAACACAAATAATATCCAAATGAAAACTGCATTTATGCAAATATGATGTTGAAATACAACCTGTGGGGAACTCTTTATAGTATATTCGCTGTATGTTCACACTTGGTTGTTTCCCAACTGTAATGCATCACAAGCGTTTTATCTTTCTGTTAATATTAACCATATTTTAGTTTTAATTGAACTTTAACTTATATTTCGTCCATTACTTATAATAAAACATATATTATTAATATGAATTAAATAGAGAGAAAATAGATATGTGCGTAATGTCTAGTAAGAAAGAGNATAATAAAACATATATTATTAATATGAATTAAATAGAGAGAAAATAGATATGTGCGTAATGTCTAGTAAGAAAGAGTTATCAAGGAAAATAATATTATACTAAGTGGGCAAAAAATCCTTGCTCCTTTGCTGTAAATTTCTATACTTTGTTAAGCCTTGTCTGCATGAGGCGGAGGAATAGATTGAAAGTAGAACTTTAGCAAGGTTTCGGATAAGTTAGTGTAGTAACCATGAAATTGTCTCATCACATAAATCAGGTGACCCTACTTGTAGTAGTGCTATATGTAGTACATTCACGGTTACTTCCAACTTTTATGAAGGCCTGCTAGAGTTCTACTTCGAGAATATTCTTCCGCCCATGCAAACAAAGCTTAACCGAGTCTAGAAAATTATATTAAAGGGACAACGTAACGCAATCGTGCACTCTCAGTTTGATGATGTTCTGCACAAGAACTATTTATTACGAGGCATTCCCAACACACATATATTATCACTGTTTTTATTTATATAAATTTTAAATAAATATAGTTAATTTACTGGTAAAATTAAATTGACACTCTATTCAATAAAAAATATCTTAATTTGATGTTAACACAAATGTAAAACGCTTGTGTAACACGGCATAGTTAGGAAACAACCAAAAACGTCATTCATGGGGTGATTTTTTAATTGTGTCATTCAAAAAGTGCGAACGTACCGCCTAAAGACTACGCCTATTTTTAATATAAAAATTCAGGAGCATGATACGCTGAGGCCTAAAATTGAAACGGTTAAAACCGCTCCAAATCAGCGAATTTGACTGCAGATGTTTAAACAACTCCACTTGAATCATTATAATTCTAGTGATAATTTTAGTTGTTATGGTATTCGCTGTTTAAAAAAATGATTTCTGCTGATTCACCGTGAACTGAACTGGCCTGAAACCAAACCTCAACGCATTACACTGATACGTCGGTAGAAAACAGCTAATTAACATATGATTCAGTGAAGTAATTATGCTTATTTAAGGCACCGGTTCATATTTGGAGTGTAGGTACAAACATGCTGCTTAACTTCAGTTATTAACTGCGTGTCTAGGTGAGAGGCATTTTTCTATAAAAAGATAAATGTTTTTTGTAGAGTTATCACCCTGCTACCTCATATTGTAGTCACCTCAAAATATTTTTTTTTAATTGTCCACAAAATTTAGTGGCCACAACTCAAAAACTTTGTGTCCATAACAAAAAATTACGGCAATGTTAATATATTATGCCTGTCACATCCTCCTTTCAAGGCTTCAAGTCGTTAACGTCTGCTACGTAATTTCACGGGACTGCAAACCGGAGTTTCTTGTTACCGAGTCAACATAATGTGTTCCACAATTGTTTGATCGATCATTTACTGAGCCGTCAAGCGGCCGATTGTCGACTAGAGAGATATACAGCGAAATTATGATTTCCATGGAGTCTNGATTGTCGACTAGAGAGATATACAGCGAAATTATGATTTCCATGGAGTCTCAGCTTCGTTTTAACTGTCACGACACTATATAACATGTTAGAATGCAATCGGCTAGTTTTTATTTCAAGCGTGCTTCGCAGAAGAATATCCGTATGCTTGTCCTTGTGAAGGGAGACGATAGTTTGGAATGCACGCTCGCCGATATTTTTATTGGACGCACTTTGAGTAATAAACAAAGCACTGAATACGGGGAGAGCTATCAAGTGCGTCATTGGGAAATTTAAAATATATTTTAAAACTTCGAGNAGTTTCTTGTTACCGAGTCAACATAATGTGTTCCACAATTGTTTGATCGATCATTTACTGAGCCGTCAAGCGGCCTATTGTCGACTAGAGAGATATACAGCGAAATTATGATTTCCATGGAGTCTCAGCTTCGTTTTAACTGTCACGACACTATAGGTATAACATGTTAGAATGCAATCGGCTAGTTTTTATTTGAAGCGTGCTTCGCAGAAGAATATCCGTATGCTTGTCCATGTGAAGGGAGACGATAGTTTGGAATGCACGCTCGCCGATATTTTTATTGGACGCACTTTGAGTAGTAAACAAAGCACTGAATACGGGGAGAGCTATCAAGTGCGTCATTGGGAAATTTAAAATATATTTTAAAACTTCGAGNTAAACAAAGCACTGAATACGGGGAGAGCTATCAAGTGCGTCATTGGGAAATTTAAAATATATTTTAAAACTTCGAGAGTAATACCCAAATTACTGAATGTTGTGGATATGATTGCTTATGTAACTATGAATATAGCTTTTGCAACATAACACTTTGTTTTTTTTTCCTCTCATTAGGGCGATTTCTTCAAAATTTTTATTATTCGTGCCATAAAAGGAACGGTAAAATTCTTAAATCACTTTTATATTGCTTGAACGGATGTTCAGTTGTTGCAGCCACGGAAATATTACAACAATACTATGGTTTTTTCTCCGCTTATCTTTCTCGAGGAATTTGAATGAAATTTTCTGTGCTTATTTTGTTAATTTTGTCATGTTTGGCTGGAATTTTATTTCTTTTTCATGAAGTTAAATGAATTTTCAGTTCTCTGCATACAAGTTTTCGTGTATTCGTTTTTATTTTTGATTGAATGGGCCGGGATTTTTAGTTTATTTTGATGTTCTCGTTATGTACACATAACATTTTTTTGTCTGATGGGTGTCATAACATATGTCCCACTGAGTGTTTAATATATGTGCAGCATCTTCTTAAGGGATGATTAAAGTTGTGCCGANGTGTCATAACATATGTCCCACTGAGTGTTTAATATATGTGCAGCATCTTCTTAAGGGATGATTAAAGTTGTGCCGCTATATAAACTCTGACTCCTTTGTAATGACTATTCGGGCGGCAAATACGTTTTAACATTCACCGTTTAATTTAAACTACAGATGACTCAAGAAGAAGCTTTGATCAGTATTGCACATTAGTTTCAAAGTATTCTCTAAAAATATTTGCATATNGTATTGCACGTTAGTTTCAAAGTATTCTCTAAAAATATTTGCATGTGTGTATCTAGCATTTACAATAACATACCTTAGAAGAGAAAAACTATAACCGACTTTCGTGTTCAAGGTATTCTTATAACGTGGGCCTGGTCATAAACGCAATTAAGTAAATACCTGAATCAAGGACTCACTGTTTCTGAAAGTCTCCATAGTGAAAGAAAATTTTCGTGTATCTATGTACTTTCGAACCTCTGAAACGTAAACAAATCCTTGTGCACTTCCATCAAGCGTGAATTAAAGTGACAGCAGAATAGAATGCCTATTATAAGTCAAATTTGGGATTAGGAGTTTGCAAACTTCAACCGGCTTCTTAAAAATCATGACATTTATGAATCTCGTGTAATTGGTGAAATAGTTTCTTTCTGTGTAGCCAAAATTGTCTACAAACACTCTTACTCTGTCAGGTGANATCTCGTGTAATTGGTGAAATAGTTTCTTTCTGTGTAGCCAAAATTGTCTACAAACACTCTTACTCTGTCAGGTGACAAGGTAGGATTACAAAAGCAAGCATTCCGTAATTACTTGGCTTAAATTTGCACACACTTTCTTTTTCTTTTCTTANGTGTCATAACATATGTCCCACTGAGTGTTTAATATATGTGCAGCATCTTCTTAAGGGATGATTAAAGTTGTGCCGATATATAAACTCTGACTCCTTTGTAATGACTATTCGGGCGGCAAATACGTTTTAACATTCACCGTTTAATTTAAACTACAGATGACTCAAGAAGAAGCTTTGATCAGTATTGCACGTTAGTTTCAAAGTATTCTCTAAAAATATTTGCATGTGTGTATCTAGCATTTACAATAACATACCTTAGAAGAGAAAAACTATAACCGACTTTCGTGTTCAAGGTATTCTTATAACGTGGGCCTGGTCATAAACGCAATTAAGTAAATACCTGAATCAAGGACTCACTGTTTCTGAAAGTCTCCATAGTGAAAGAAAATTTTCGTGTATCTATGTACTTTCGAACCTCTGAAACGTAAACAAATCCTTGTACACTTCCATCAAGCGTGAATTAAAGTGACAGCAGAATAGAATGCCTATTATAAGTCAAATTTGGGATTAGGAGTTTGCAAACTTCAACCGGCTTCTTAAAAATCATGACATTTATGAATCTCGTGTAATTGGTGAAATAGTTTCTTTCTGTGTAGCCAAAATTGTCTACAAACACTCTTACTCTGTCAGGTGCCAAGGTAGGATTACAAAAGCAAGCATTCCGTAATTACTTGGCTTAAATTTGCACACACTTTCTTTTTCTTTTCTTAAATATCTATTGCGTATTTGCTGCAAATAAAGTGTTCGAATTCAAAATGTTTTCTTTAATTGTAGGTTATTGTAAACAATGTAAGGTGTATCTATTAAGACAGTGACGGCAATTGATAATGTAAAGAAGTACCCTTTAATAACATCTTTATAATAACAAAATATTAAAGATGAGTGGGTAATTATTTCAGTTTCTTATTTAACAGAAAGTATATTAAGAATTACTGTGACATAAAATTAATTAGATCGCAATAATTTTATAGAGACCCTTAAGTAAACGAAACACTGTTATATATCAATAGTCCAATGACAACGTTAATTTTTACACGTGGTTAAATGATATATAATGGTAGAAACTATAATAAAGGCCCTCGGATGTACTCAGTTTGCAGCAAACCAAGTATTGAAGTGGTTTATCGTCTGCGATGGATTTAATTCATATTCACAGTTCATCTGAAGACCTCGTTCACTGCAACAGGAACAAAAGAACTTGGCGATTTCTTTTAGTGCGTAAGAGACGTAACGTGCAACGTAAAGGTAACAGTAGTAGATGGTGCGGAAAACACGCCCGTACAGTGATTCACAGTACATGCAATTACTTCAGGATTAAAAAAGATGTAAGTTAAGTGGATTCTAATGAGGCACTGCGCTGGAATGTTTAACATGCACCTTTTGTTTAAAATTAGTACACACCACTTAAATTGTAAGAAAAGTACGACTTACATTGCGTATGAAAGAATAGATACATTTTGTAGCGCTGTAAAATTTTTTGTAAAATTTACGTATTTTAATATTGAAAAAAGAATTATTTGCAAGGGTCTAGTTTCCTGTAATTAAAAGCGTATATGCATTTTTGATTCTTCAGAAATCACATTTTGCAGATCGTCCCACTTCTTTTTCATCAAAAAATACCATAATATAATAATTACTACAATTGCATGTAATAAACCATTAGGCCTACTAATAAATTTTACAAATAATTTTTANAATACCATAATATAATAATTACTACAATTGCATGTAATAAACCATTAGGCCTACTAATAAAGTTTACAAATAATTTTTATTATTTATTTTATGCACATCTATCACGAAATTTTTAATTTTTGTAGTTGAAATGAATTTATATTTAATCCTAAATTAAAAATGTATTTTTAACATTAGTGCCGATATTTTACTACATAAAGCTTTGTTAATTATTGCGATTGCACGACTTGACCATGGGTTTGTTACAAAATGTGCTTTATGAAGCATCCAAAGTGGAAATACGCTTAAATATAGACTTAAAAATGGTTCTTAATGATTTTTTTTATGCACTTGAACACGTATATACTGGCAAAAAAAATTACACTCTGAACTTGAATCAGTAAGAATCGAGCCAAATCAGTGAAAACAATGAGAACTCAGCAACTGATAATCAGCGCCAAATAACTAGTTAATACAGTGGTTGAAAGCCACTGGTTTATTTGTGATTCCCCACTGAATGTCAAGAACGTCACTGCTATTTATAACTTGTTTCCAGTTAATTTGCTTGACTCGCCGGTCAGCAATAGCTGGGACCAGTGACTTTTCACGTAAAAATCCGTACACACAGTAGACTTCAATACTATATACACACCTCAGCTGTTGTTATGCCTCCATTGGCTGCTGGTGCCGCGTCCGTCTTTGATCAAGCCACTCACGACTAAGTCACTCCGACACTGAACCTTAGTGATTCGTGTGCAAACGGTTAACACGGATAAGAACATTTTTTAGCCAATTAAAGAAGCTGCACGACCCTACAGTACTTTGGACTATATCTTCTCTCGAAATATTTTCGCGAAATATCACTGCCCCTAGCAATAGCTTATCAACTAGCTTTCTGTGAAAGATTTTTCAGCAATTGATATCACTGATTCGGATTTAGAGACTATAGCGTTACAAACTATAGGAATTCTTCCTTTATATGCATTATAAATTGTGGTTTTGTTTTCTATGTTGATAGTGCTTGTATTATTTTTTGAATGAGCTCCGCATATTGCACACTCTCNTAAATTGTGGTTTTTTTTTCTATGTTGATAGTGCTTGTATTATTTTTTGAATGAGCTCCGCATATTGCACACTCTCCGTATAGTGGTCCAATGTAATACACTGCATATTTCTACGTTCAGATTGCGTCTTGGTATGTGTGTGATTTGGGATGGGCGGATTTTNTCCAATGTAATACACTGCATATTTCTACGTTCAGATTGCGTCTTGGTATGTGTGTGATTTGGGATGGGCGGATTTTCCCCTACGTTTAACAGTTTCTCCGGATCGAGCGAGAAAAAAAATTCTTATTCTGGCAGGGAAAGTAATTTTACTGCCTTGAGTCCCAAGCAAAAAATTAATATTCGCCGGGTCTTTTATAAATTGAACTTGTACAGTACTACACGTACGCAACAAATAACATGGACGATATCGTTGAAGCTGGTAAAAACAACGGCAAGTGACAACGATACTAATCGCCACGTGCACGGATGACGATCACAGTTGATTCGATAGTTTAGTCAGCGAAGCCTAACATATTTGTTGAATCGTCGTGTACGTGTCACGAACAGAATTAAAATATTTTGTGCGTGATAAACTTGCTTTTCTGTAATGATAAATGGCTATCCGATTACTCCCAGATTTATAATGTCAAACTTAACAGAATAAGTCCTCACGCTGCAAAAAAAAAAAAAGAGGAATGATTTTTGTTTTTGCGTATCTGGTGAAAATATTCCAACAGTAGAAACATTTATGCTTGAATGATTTAACATGTTGCCCATCGTTACGCGCCGTTTACTGTTATTATTTGATTATAGGAATGTAGGATGCTTGAATTTTATTACTGTATGCTCATGATATTACACAAAATCAAGGATGTCTCTGAACGTCAAGATTTCGTTTGTTCAAATAGTTTTTTTTTAATTGCGTGAAGAAAACCACTCATTCGTGTGGACTGGGGACAATAAAACGCGCTGCAAATTAGAAAAAATGTTTTTTTAGCCAAGAAATTATCAAGGGGCTTCACGGATAAGTTGTTTACAATATATAGGCCTATCAATTAGATTGCAGACATCAGCGAAGAAATGTATTCGGTTTCTGTCAGGAGGCTACATTATGAATTGTGTAAGAAATAACGAATACGTCGGTAGGCATTGCATACTCACATGTATGCTTTAATTTAAAATTAAGACCAAAAAGACAAACGCAGAGTTACAAGTTCTACGAAATGTAGGTGGGTCTGCTGTAAAACTACTCACGTTCAAAAACAGTCATTTGTTGCCTTGAGCAGGCAACGAATGTTGTTAAACGCGTCGTTTGTAGTGGAAATATTTTTTTGGGTAACAAAACTCAGATATTTCATGTGATAACACGATTTCTGTGAGAGGAGTGAATGGAAGCGAAAAATATTTCAGTTTATATCATGGTTTTTCCATTTCCACAGAGAGTAAAGTGTGTGTAATGCAATCTTTATGTCGTAATGCGTGTACATTTTATGTTATAAGCTATGATCCTACCATTCGGTTGGTTCAAATTTTCTAGTAATATTTAATGCATGATCCTAGACAAGTCTCGCAGATATGTATTCACGTAGAAAATTGTTAGCATTAGAAGTCATTAAATGTTTCTGGCTATGCTGAAGGGCAATACAATTGTGTTATCTAGAAATGCTTTAAACATGATCAATTTTGTATTTGTTTTGTACTCGCAATTACTCCTCCATTGTTTATTTTACAGTTACGTATTGAATACCGCACCTGTCAAGATATAAGGCATAACTTAACATTTATTATACAACTGGTTTGCCTCAGATGCCGCTGTTATCGCTGTCAGAAATGTAACCACAACAAAAAAATTTCATTTCGTGTTCCTTTACCTCACATGAGAAACTACTGATGAAAGTCAGCCCCTATCAACTCTACAAATTCTTCCCATTAATGCCGTACCCCATAACAATAAATATTTACTAATGTCTATCTTCAAAAAAAGTTACGAAGATATGCGAAGTACTACAAGAGAGATAAAAGTAAAAAATAAATTACGTATAATTTACATTTTGTTTATTGAAGTATATTTGTAATTTATTACATTTAACGTCACTTTCCTGGGAAAACATTTTTCACACCAAAGTTCTGCAACACAACTCTCATAATTTAACTGAGTTTGGCAAACACCTAATTCATATAAACAGAAAAAATAAATAATAAACACACTGAGAAATATTGATATCAACTGCTTCAATGTAATAACACAGAGAAAAGAGTTTCTGCCATATAGTTGAACACAAGAAAGGTTTTTGCACATGTTTTAAAATTGTAACTGCAATTGAATTTTTCTGCAAAATAACTTCTGCGAAACATGCCGTAAAAGTCTTAGGACATGAAGTTTCTTCTCATTTTTTGGTAATTGTCAAATATAATTTATTTGTTTGTGCGCAAAATATTAAAATGGCAGTTTGGTCACGAGAAGGGTGAAACGTAAAATATGGGGTATAATGTGCTTCACGCGAATGTGAAAGGGGGAATTTTTTTCCCCGGCGCGCAGCGGCCTTGAAGTGGACGCGAGGAGCCCCGGCAGGTAGCAGAAGTGAGATGGGCGGCTGTTGCGCAGAGCCAGGTAGTTAGGGTAAAACAAACATTTCCGAAGGAAAAGTAGCAATCGTTGCAGTGTTTTTGTGGGCCCCGACTACAATGATGGGTTTCCCGTGGAGGGGACCCAGCCGCCGGCCGTATCCCGGCGCTCGGGAACATGTCCAAGGAATGAATGGACATGAATAAACATGAAAACGCCGGCCGAACACAGTTTCTGCCTGGGGGTCGCGTCCACTTCTCCGGCGGTCTAGCCTCCCACGTGGCCCGGCCTGGCACCCCAACTGCTGCCAACGTCCCGCCTCTGACGTCACCATCGCAGCAGGGAAATTCGGGTAGTGCGCGCACCCTAGCTTCGCAGTAGTCTCTCCGTGCCCCAACCTTGGAATGCTCGAACGACGTGGACAGGATCTCAGATTAGAACTCTGTTTATGTAAACAAATGCTTCAAGATGTTCGTATACTTCCTCTAACTGCTAAATTCAAATTGGTGAAAGTGCTTGTATTTTGAAAATTAAGATGTAAACAAACCCGTTCCTAAATGCTGATCATGCGACTTTGACAGTGGCGTTGGTGGTGAGGTAGGTCAATGTTAGGTACATAACGAAGAAGACGAAAAATTGGCCTACCTCATATTTAGTTAATGCTGCAGAAACGCAACTTCATGCGGCGCTTCCCGGCAACTATGCTAGCAATTATTATTAGATTATATGTCATGGACCTGAAATAATAAAAATTTTTGGTAAGATTATACAAACCTGCGTAACAAATAGAATACCGAAAGTAAAATGCTATTTAGCTTTTTTTTCAACTTTGACAAAATTTAGATTTTAATTTATTTATGTGTTTTTTTTAATGAGATGCAACAGCATACCACTGAACAAATATTTAAAAACGGTATTCATCTTACATTCTCACATACCCGGAATTTTCGTCCGGAATCACTCTGATGTTATATATTCAACTCACTATTTATCTGCACAGTGCACACGACGTGTTAAACGACTAAATATGAGTAGCATTCAAAATGTCACCAACGATTCAACAAACAATGCTACGCAAAATTGCAACTCGCAAACGGTAACGGATGTTGCCTCAGCACAACCAAAACTGACGAATTGCATTCGCACTAGTAACATGAACCTACACGGTTCCACATTTTCACACTCGCCACTCGCTGTTCACTCTCCACACAACTGCTTTTGACACACGTTCCCCTTATACATTATACAGTGATTTACACTATGCAACGACGATACAAAGGACGGTCAAATTATACCGATTTCGTTTCGAGCAACGGGTAATATCCTTGCTCATAACAAACTGGAATACTAACGTGGTAATGTTAGCATCAATAAGGAAAACGAGTGCCACATCTCAACGCCGTGTTATAAATTTAATCATGAAAAAATAAACACCATCAATTTATTATCTTTAAACACGTAGAATTAAAATATGTACTATATTTTTTAATAAATTTCACAGATTCTCGTAATGGACGTATGAATACAGCTCAGAAGTCTCTTGATGGCGTTAATTTTTACACGTCAAAATGGGCAAAGTGAAGACAAGCTACTACATGCCAGACGGCAGTTCCAGCAAATAAGGAATTTTCCGTAGTATGCGATATCCAATCAGGAACAAGATGCCGTTCGAAGCTAGTACTGACGTCAGGGACACCGCCTCACTGCTTCGTATCTGTTGGGACTCCCTTTCTCTGCGAAAGGAATTTCTGTACTTCGAAACACTTTAGCTCTTTAGGTTCGACAACTATAGTATATTCGTGGTTTCTTCACTCTCTTATAATCAAACCTTTGAAAAATCACCCCTTGTATTGCGTGTTAGGTTGTTTTCTAAATATGCCATGTTTTATAAGCGTTTTATAATCGCGGTAACTTAAAAGTACTTAAAGTTTTGTTAAATTGAAATATAACTTATATTTTGCCCATAAGTTGTAATATTTCGTTTATAATTGTAATGAATAAAAACAGTGAGACAATAGGTGTATTGGTAATGCCTAGTAATATATAGTTCTTATGCAAAGTATTATTACATTGGGTGCGCACGAATGCGGTGCGTTGTCCCTCTGGTGTAATTTTCTAGACTCGGTAAAGCTTAGTTTGTATAAGGCGGAGGAATATCATGGATGTAGAAATTAAGGACGGCTTCAGAAAAGTGTGAATAAAACGTGAAAGGAGTAAATTCCCGTATTGTAAGGGATTTCCATTATCCTGGGCTGAAAGAAATATCTCGTCGAATGGACATAGCACGGGACGTCATATATTGTACGCGTATTCTGGATAACAGACTTCTTCGAAAATGTACTGAATGTTAAGAAACACAGTGTCAGGATTTCACCATTTCCGCAACTAAAAGAAGGTTCATTCTGATGCTCTATCCAAACGGCCACATATAGTTAGAGTCGACGCCAACAGGTGGCATTCATCTACAAATGCGTCCGCAGAAGTACAGTAGAGCTTGCCGAGATGTGTACAATATCTTCTCTTCCGGAGTGCGTAAGTGTCGCCTTTTTCAAAGTCGATTAAATAGGAAATTTAAATCGTACTGAATTATGAATACAGTTGTAACTAATATTTCGTGGTTGTTTATGTTAAGAAGAAACGTGACTGAAGCGCGATACTGAATTTTGCACATTACACATAAGTTTCGAAATCGTTTGTATTTTATAACGATTTACTTTGATAATTGCGTTGGTGCCAGATATCGTGTTTCGAGTTGTCGGAAGTCTCCCTTACGGCAAATCTGAAATATTTCGCAATCCTAGCACATATACACTTCCGCCACTGATTTGTTCCAACTGCTACGCGTGTTAGGGGTCTGCCCGCCAACCACACACATTCAGCAATTCCGGTTGGCCCAGCCAAGTAAGATAATGTCTTCTCACGCGGCAAAAAAAAAACTAGGAAAACCACATGCGGGATTGCATGTGTGTACGATAGCGTGGATGGAACTCTTCATGAAACTCNACCGAGGAAAAGGGGGAGTGCCCAAAGAAAACCCCGCAATATAAAACCGGGAATCGAACCCAGTTTGTCGCGGTGGAAGGCAAGTGATCTTATCACTACATAAACCACGGCTCCATGGTTCAATAGTCTATTAATGCAGCACTTCCGAAATCCATCCTGAAAATAATATTTCCTGTTCGTGTATACCCGTTTATTGAAACACTTAAAAAATTTTAATTTTTGCTAAGAAATTGTTTGTAATTTAAAAAATACTTGAAATTGTACAAAGATTGCTCTTGTAAAACTACTCGTTTGTAAAACTACAAGGGCCGTGTTTGTAATAGACCTCAAGTAATGTTTCTACTATACTGACCCGTATCCAGGAGCTTCAGCAGAATAGCGGACACTCAACAACGTAAAGCCCGTATAAAGCTGTTTGTGCAAAACTATGGGCGATGTAAAGTGTAGTTGCGTGCAAAAAGAAATGTATTGCAAGTTTGAATAACGTAAAACACTTAAAGAACTCAAATAATCATAGTGAAATGACAATTTCAATCAAACGTGACCGTATTGCTAATTACCTCTTAATGTTTCCTAGCCACACAGAACTCTTAAATCTGCTCTCAAGACCTCGTTGTTAAGAGCCGTTCAAATCTCTCAACTCAACAACAGAACTCAGGTGCCTTAAGCTTTATTGACTATAAAAACTAGTGTTAGTCATGTTAACAAATTTGGTCTTGTTGAAGATGGGGTCTATTAACATAAGGGGTGTAGGTTCTTCTCCCCGGACTGGTAAAGTGTAATGTTTTTTCGTTAATTATATTTTTTAATGTTTTCTAGTTATTTTTCGTTATTAATTCATCACGTTTGTTTTATAGAAGAAAAAAATGATAACATGGTGTTCACTTCTCAATAATGTAATTTTAATACAAGGCTTCCATTTGTAATATTACAAACATATGTTTTGCAGATTTTACAAGAAAACTGTTTGTAGTTTTAAAAAGTATATACTTGGCAACTGTGTTTCCAAGAATTTTTCTTTTAAAAATTACAAACAAATTTTAGAGTGTTTGGCTTAAGAGTTAGAACATCAGTGCCATAGTTTCACATGACTTCAAAACTGCAATACGTACTTGCATCATTAAAAACTGAAATCGCCCTGTTAAAAATAAATCATTGTCGAATTTTCAGTTGAATTTATTATAACATATTTGGTTTGTAAGACTTTGCTACAGAAAGGTGACTGAGAAGTGAATAATATTTACAAGGGTATGTATGTCAGTATTAAATGGTATGTGCGGTGGAAAAACCCACATACGACTGAAAGGAAACCTCTTGCTTGAATCTCAGAGTTTTTTCAGTAAGTGATAATTTTATGCTTTCGCTGTACACTTACGAAAGCAAGAAATCCACGTTTTTTTTCATTTCACCTTTACTACACGCGACTTTTCTATGATGAGAAAAACCGCACTGATCTATAAGCCAGGTGATATTTTGTGTTAAACTTTATATGGCAGATTCTTGGAAGAGACACACACGTCCACACACACACACACACACACATATATAATATGTATTTATGTAGGTATGTATTAAAGATTTCGGAGTATTCAGTTTGTTATTATTTACTGCAAGTTTTGAGGAGTGTGCAGTTGCTGATGTGAAAATCTCGTGAATATTTCTAAGAACCTCTGTAATGAAACTACTCTTGTTGAGTTACCAGTTCGCTATATCCACGAATAATTTTAAACTACGCACAGCCGAATATCTATGTTGGTGTCCTCAGCAGTTCCGAACAAAGAAATCCACTCAAATGAAACAAAAATGCAGCCATAGAAATGGGAGAAAAAATAAACAAATGGAAAATAGAACAGTCTCGCTTGGATGGGGATGGCTGTACACATGTCGGCGATGATTATTTTGGCCGTTAAAGAAAATATATAGCAAAGGCCGATAATGGTGTTTCTGGTAAGTAGTACGCTCGTATTTTCTTTTTCTTAAGTTTCTGCCAAATTCTTGTAACTTCTAAAATATTATTATTGTACCCTACTTGGATTGCTTAATTTATAAAAAATAACTTGGACCTATTAAAATGTTTACAGGCCAATCGTTTAGGAAGCCAGGATTACGTTTCTGAAGGACAGTGACCGTTACATTCAGCAGTCTACTTCATAAGAATATTTCTCCTATTTAAAACTCCAAATGTCAGAATTGTTTTTTTTAGTTCATGTACATAATTTCTAGACGTTTCTGAAATTTTGCTGAGATTTAACAGAGATACATGGGTTTAATATTTTCTTATATAAATCTTGTCAATTTTGATACACTCACTATTAAATAAGAGGACACGAATTTGGAAGGTGATACGTATGTCAGCGTAGTTGACAAAATGTAAATGTAGGCTAATGACAGTTTATGTTAAAACGTAATGAAATTATAATGCAACCCAGAAATGTTTTATTCCAAAGAAGAGAGATGACTGAAAAACTCCTAGTAATGACTAAGTATTAATGTTTCACCAAAGAATGAAGGAATGGAAGACAGTTTACGGAGAATTATTTTGCAGCACACGTTCGTATTTGTGACAAATTTAATTTCCAGCTTCTCGATATTGTGCATGCTACGCCTACTACGGCGAAAGGATCAATGGATATAGATTAATCTAAAAATATTACTGTGACGAACATATTAACAATTCCTACAAGAGTTATAAAAACAGAAGTAGTGATTCATTCAAGAAGGTAAGTATATTTCTGAAATAAAAGAATAATCAATATTTCCTATACGCATAAGATAAAAAATGTAAAGTGCAATTTTCGCAAAAAAATATTCAAGGATTACATTTTTGAACATCTTTTACTGCCAAGCAAAATAAAAAAAAATAGCTGTTATGTACCTTGAGACAGTAACAAGTAACGTATGAACGAAACATTTAGTAGTCACTAACATAGGTAATAAAATTGGCATTTTCCATTAAGAACGTACGAAGGACAACGTAAGTATATTATTGTTACACCAATCCCATTGCATTGCTGTGTTCGCTGAATTCTATATCAGCTCGTAACAAGTTGCAGTTTTCCTTTCATCCTACAGACAATGTTCCATACAATTCTTGTTTGCAAAGGTTTTAGTGAGTATGGAAATTACTATTTAAGATGGAAAGTGAAATACGTTACTCACCATTGAGAAGTAAAATATTTTTCTTCTGATGATGGTACATTTCCATCTTACCTAAATTCAAACCAGTTAATTTTGGCGGTTTTGTAAATGTAGTCCCCTTTCGAAGAATGTTCGGTGTATTATACTGTAAAATCTACATATAAAAAACATCTTAGCCTGATAACTCAAAGTTGTATATAATTTAACTTCTTTAGAACACAAAGGTAATTTACGAAATAAATAATAAATTTGTGTAAAGGACAGAAAAAGAGCGAAAATGTGAAACGTGTCTACTATTCTTTGTAAAGAGGAAATTGCATGTTCATAGCAAACATACATATTTCAAAATATTTCACGTTGAACGTAATTTTAAATTCTGTAAATATGTTATGTTCGAGTGTGAAGAAAGTATTTACGTCAACTGGTTAGGCATCTAGAAGTATTAACATATATATCGATGTAAAACTTTTGTAAAGGTACAATGTCACACTTAACGTTAAAAAATAATGAAACAACGAGGTCACTTACCCAAGCACCCACTGACGGTACATCTGACAGAATATGGACGTTCTAGAAAACATCTTGTAACATACAGCATTTGAAATAAATAATCACTGAACTCAATTCCACAACATAAACTCCGGAACTGATTTGACTGGGAAATTTAATATATTTATAATAAAAATAAAAATTGTCTACCTTTAAATAAAGTAAAATGAAACAGTTTAATTCCGTCAAAAATGTTGTGCTCATTAAAATGAAAACTGAGCGTTGAACCATGTTGAGGTCAGAGTTTGACATAGTGGACTATTCGAAAGAAATTTTAGAGACACTTTTCTTAGTTTTATGAACACATAATATATGTTTTGACGAACTGCTTTTCTTTATTATTTCAAACATTAAAAAAAAATCAACAGATAACTGGTGGCTATGTGCCAATTTCCATTAAACTCGGTTCAGTCGTTTTCATGATCAAATAAATTTGTAAGCTATGTATAAAATAAAATAATATGTCTTGTTAAATGGTGGTTTTAGAATGTGAGGTCAACTATGAGGTGAAAACTAGTGGCAAGTATAGCTTAATGTATTACGTGGAAAAATACAAACTTGCATTTTTCTTCTATAGTTACATTGTCGGGAGAAATTTTGTACATCTGCACCTACAAAACAAAGCATTTCCGGAAACATTATCAGATAATATTGTTTTGTTTCTCCAAGGTTCTAAATCCGTATCTCTAGCTGGCACTTCCTACAAGCTACCAATATTCTGTATTTTTTACAATAATTGCTGCAAGATGCATAATTAACTAGGGAACAGCTAAACACAAAACCCCAGGGTATAATATCCAACTTTAATTGGAGCCGCGTTATAATGATGCTGAAAGTGTTGCAACAAAATTTACCAGGTGCTTCTGTTAACTCCTAAAAGGGGATAGTTATCATCGTTTCAACGGCCGAAGTCAAAATAAAATATTATCGCGCAACATAATCAGTAACGTGTGTTTCTTTAAAACTGGTTTTTATGAAATTAATTTTTCGACAAGCTACAGTTTATGCTAGACCATTTCGATATTACTCAAATTGCGGCCAGAAACTTCTGCTCCAACTTTCAGGGAGTTTTTTTTTTAACAGTCTACTTGAGATATTGTTGTGTGATACACAGCACAAGCAAATTAATATTATATTCAATAAATGCACGGGCGCGTAAACAAGTATATTCACAAAAATGCGTGTTCCTATTCTCATTTCGGTCCAAGTAATCCTGGTTAATATATTAAGAGTTTGTTGCATGCGAGGACAGGGATCTGAAGCCAAGATATTTATTTCGGTTTTCGTACCTTTCCTACGAGACATTTTAGCCGCGGTGATGTGCTACAACACCATGTTCCAATGCAGCAGAAGTATACTTAAAGTACAGATTCGAATAAAAAGTAAGATGTAAGACGTTACCATTCTGGCGCATTTTCACCGGTAGACACAACTTTTCAATGTTCCCAGCACCAAGGCTACACACGAAAAATAAAGCTCCAGTTCGAATACAGGGTCGGTATTCCCCACACACTTCCGTGCGTAGACATTCCCTGTTAAAGTCCATACCGTATAAGAAGGCCACTTTCTGACAGTCAGTGAGTGGCAACGTAATGTTTACGAAACAAACAAAGCGCCATTTACAAAATCCTGTATCAGCTGATGCACGAACGAACAAAAGTTAAATTACGTTGGCTATTCTGAGTGCAATGCCAATGCACATCAGAAAAGCACAAAATGCGCGTATAAGAAAGAGTTCGCAGATTTATTAATACATTTTATTTTACGAGGTCACAAAACAATGGTTGTTAGCGTTAAAAACTAAACTTCGTGATAATGTAGTTATTTTTAAGTGTTCAAAATGAAATGTACAATAAAACGATACGACGTGGAAAAGTTTTCTGAAGTTGTGCTAACTTCAGAAAGGTTTTTCACGTCGTATCATCCATCTCAAACCTTGCTTTCAACACGTCCATGATATTAATTCCAAAAGCATACAGAAATATTGCATAATATTGTTGAATTATTTTTTCTAATAATTTGACGAAACGACACGAATTATAGATATGTTTCCAGCCCGTAACATAAGAATTATCAACTTTAAGAGATACGCTATCTCTTGGCCATAAAGAGAGTTACTCAAAACGTCGCTGTGACGTGCTGCGCGCTATCTATCGGATATTCTGCGAGCTATTACCAGCCAGAAATGAACCTCTTTCTTTCGCGATATTTAACGAATTTACAAACATATGCCAATAGTTATATTTTTCCACGAGCTCTGCATAATTTTTAAAGTAACATATATTTCATCTACAACGATTTGGAGTACAAGTCATTTATATTCGGCCGGTAATCGTTCGTCTACGTAAATTATACGCCATATTGTTCTCTAGAAACCCATCTCCTTGTTCTAACGTAACTCCACTTCACATATTTCCAACTTGTATATATTAGCTATAACGTCCAAAGTGTAATAATAGATACAACAGACCGTCTCGCAAATTTTAACCCAAATTCCCTATCTCGGACAAATTAAAAAAGAGTTATCAAATATCTAATTATTTGCAACATTTTATATTTTTAACTTTATAACCTACTTATATTTTTTGACAGATGTCAGTCTTAAAATATCTTTAAATTTGTTTAGCATTGCAGTACAATGAGAAGTGGATTAGCTGACAGCGTGTTGATAAAAAATACAACCCCGACTTGACGGACCAGCTGATGGCGGAAGGATACGTAGTCAGATGTAAACAGTGGCGCTACATTCGTCGAGCTGTCAAAAAGTGGCCTTCTTATATGGTACAGAATATAAAGAGAGCTAAAATAATTTTAGCCGTTTATGTAGTTTATGTAGTTCTTAAGCTATACTAGAGAGTGCTCTAGGTACTAGAAGTAAGGGATGGTCAGAATAATTAACTTAGGCAGTAAGAATTAAGCAGTAGGCAGTATGCCACCAAAATTCAACTAACACAATAGCGGCGTAACAACTTAAGTTTGGACGATTAAAATGCACATCGTAGTGTGTGTTGTATTTGTTCAAAACGGAAACAAAAGGCCAGTACAAATTAATATTGTAGCCCACAGTATGAAAAAAAAAACTGAAATACTGAATGTTTATTTTAATGTATGCTTTTTGGTGAATGGCTAAACTATCAAAATATTTCCACTACAGTATCAGTAGCAAATACATCGTGTTGGAATAGGTTTCAGATAATGTGCTGGAAAAATTTATATTGCGTACTTTTTACTGCTTAATGGCAAGTGTATTAATTGTGTAAACCTCCTAACCCTGCTGGCTTCGATGAATGCAGCCGTTCTAAAGCTTTGTTGTGATTCGTTTTTCCTGTAGTTATGTGCAGAGCCCCGGGATGACGCGGGTGAGTTCTAGCAGTGTTGAGACTTCAAACATGTGTCAAAGCTGTTCGTGTTAAAAAAAAAAAAGGGGTTCTTTTGAAATCCCTCTTTAATAGCTATTTGTATGCGCATTGTGTGTTCTTCCACCATGTGCAAAACTAATATTGTCATGTGCCCCTTCACTTTATTCATCCCTCGGTCGAGTAAAACGGTAAAATTATTAGAAAAGAAAATATTTCGTAAATCTATTAATTATATACATACGCGTATTTAAAAAAAAAACGGAAAATAAAATAAATATTTTATGTTTTCACGAACGTTTAACTAACACTTTTCTTTCAACAGTAAGTCATGGAACTTCTTTCCTTTCGTCGTTACCAACTTCTACAGGACACATCCCAGTCAGTTTGTGCGTTCAAATTGATGCAGTTAGGAACAGTGAAATACTTTCAAAGTTGACTTCAAAAGTGCTCCATTACGTCTGCGATAGGGCCACTCTTTTCCTGCATCGCCCTGCAGGACTGCGAAACAGTGTTACTAGAGACATACAAAATTAGCGTTATTATTATAATACGAACACGTCACACATTTGATTTAAAAATTGTGAAGATTGCCATTAGACTATAAAAGCTATATTACTTCGATGAATATGTGATACGATAACTAGTACAACACAATTTTTGGTGACATTTATGATATTTTTGTATTTCAAAGTACTCTACACTTTGCAGTAGGAACTAATACGGTTGAGTAGTCTCCATACGCTGATATTTATATAATTGAAATAAATATAACTAACACCAAGTTGTACTTGAAGAATTTTTTTTTCAAAATAATTTGACTGACTACAACAACTCTTATTTTACAATATACGTAAGCATATATGCTTCCGATTATTAATGTTGCGTGTAGCATTGAGGGGGAAATATAAATATAAAACGAATTAAACTTGAAGAATATTACATAATTAATGCATTTACACAGAAAATTCCGTATAATGTTGCAATGTGACACAGGACGATATGTTTAGCAACATTTCCGGTGTAAATACATTAATATTAAAATTTCGACGAATATTCAGGATCGTGTAAACGAAATCGCACCACTATATAATATACAGTTTTGAGAATTAGCATTTGACACCTGGTTTTTCGCTAAAATCCTGGATAGCTAGCCCAACTTCAAAGTACAGTGCAAATTTCTGCAACTTGCCTGTCTATAATGGCATTAGCCGGTGTAAGATAATTAATGTCTTGAGAGCTGCAAAATAAGCGTTCTTATTTGAGGATATTTTAAACATAAAACACTTTTCTTTTATTACGATGGTGTGATTGGACTGTATCCATTGCCGACCATGAGATTATTAATTAAAAAACGCACACACCCATACACATAGAACTCAGCAAGACAAAAACGAAAAAAATTTTTACAACACTACAGACAAATAATGAGGAAAAGATGTTTCCTGGTCAATAGAAAACAAATATGTATATAATGAAAACGCTAAAAAGATGGACGAACATCCCATTATTACACAACAAGGCAGACAACAAAAATAAAACGACAGAAAAGACAACAAGATGACAAAAACGAAAAACACCACACAAGTGAAAAAAAGTGGAAAAAAGTATCAATGGAGACAGCTGAACAATAATAACTAAAAACACACACAAAAAAGAAAAAAACCCAAATGAAACACAAGTCAGGAAAAGTATTTCTTGTCAAATCTGTTTGAAGAAAACGCGAGTAGACTATACTACGGATATGTGGGAAACAAATTTCCCATTATGGCTTTCTAAGTAGGACAAACTGGCGTGGTAAATTTGCGAACAATTTGTTAGACTGCACGACTGGTGGCTCGGAACCGAAACGAGACGGTGATAACCGTACGACGTCGATTGCAAACTCGTAACTTTGATATTGTTCGGCGTGAGACGCCGTGAACGTCTGACGTTATCTTTGGTGCCCACGGCATTCTACACCATAATAAATGTAAATTTACACAAACAAATGTTTTGTAATTTTACATTTAAGTATATGTAATTTGTAAAAACAACTACAATACGTGTAATTTTACACAAATGTTCTTAAAATTCTAGAGAGTATTAGAAGGCTTCCGTGAAAATACATGAATGTATGGCACAATAAACATAATGTTGGTGATAGTTTCCACATTTTGAAATAAAGGTAAAAGCACACCTACTCGACCTTACTTTGACCTTAAATAGTGTTTTTTTACTGCTACATGGCCGTTGTATCAACACTCAATGTTTGTGTAGTTGTACAATTTCCACTGAGTAATTTTACAATGACTGTGAGTGTCTAAACTTGCATTACATTCTGGAGTATCGGTGAGCGTATTATTGCTGAGTAAAACAGTGAGAAATGTACATTGCTGTGAATCTGTGTTTCTCTATTTTGTAAGCTAAAAACTACACATACACTGTGGTGAAATTACAATTGCGATGTCTGTGTAAATTTACTTGCTGTGCAGAAAAAATACACGAATGTTGCGTTTATTTTCTTCTACTTAGTTAATGTAATTTTACACCATTCTATGTAAAATTAGTTCTTCAGTGTAAACGTTATTTTACTTATTTGTATAATAAATTTACTTTCACACAGAGTAAAAAAACATTGACATATATAGGTTTCAAATCACACCGACTTCAGTGTAACCACTGCTGCCACATACATTATGTTTAAATTTACAAAAATTTTTTACAGTGTAAAAATGAGAAATCTGTTTCCACAACGCCAAGGACTCTATTCTCCATTAGTGAGCGTAGTCACACTTACCTCCATCCCAACAGCACTAAACGAAAGCACACACAACTGGCTGCCAGGAAATTAAATTGCCATTTGATTGAGCCTCGCGAATTCCCAACTAACAAAATCCAGAACAGAATTGGAACTACTTAATNAAATTAAATTGCCATTTGATTGAGCCTCGCGAATTCCCAACTAACAAAATCCAGAACAGAATTGGAACTACTTAATTTAATTTGATGGGCTTAGGTTGACTGACAAGATATTTGAAGCCTGGTAACTTTCATAAACGGCAATAAATGATTCGATTCGAAAATTGCTGACTTCCTGCGAAATGATAGCGATGTAAACCACAAAATAAGTAAATATGCCAACATATTTCCTTTAAAATTAATAATTAAAAACCATGTATTGAAGAAAAAATTTTTTTGAATTTTTTTTAACATGAGCTTTCAAGAAGTTGAAATTCGGTCAAAATTAAGGTTTTATGTTACTATAAAATTTTACTTAACAATTGTTTGTAATTTTTATTATAATTTTTATGAATATGTACTGATTTTATCAGCAATTTTTTATTCGGCAACTCTTTATTGTGTTACCTCCTGCTGTAGGCATATGTAATTGTTATGTTAATTCAAATATGTAGAAAATAAAAGTATCCTACCGAAAATAATAAAGAAGTTCAAATTATTACATATCGAGAATTCACACACGATGCAACTTTTCATAGCCCTTAAGAACTTTAACATCTGGCAAAGGATTTGCAATTGTAGAATGTTCAGGGTTATTGTGCATTCTGTGTAAACGACTTCTTTTAAATTAAATCTGCATGTTGTACAGTTGGGTGGGATTCTCAATTGGAAGCCACTCCACTTCTATCACAAGAAATAAAACTACTTTAGTACCTGGTTGCTTATCTTCCTTGGAGCTTTTAAATTAAAAAGTTCTTTAAAATACACGCAATAACGGCCAGGTAAATTTTTAAGAGTTTGATTTCTTAAGTACACAGTTAACTGCACAATGCTACAGTTGTGTTCATGATGTAATGTTTATTGACTCATTTATTTATTTTGACATTATTTATGCTGGCAAAGTTAAGGCTTCAACGCCTTCTCTTACACATAACCAACATAATGTAAACATGCGCCAACATAATGAGTAAGAAATAAATATACTTAAATACTGAAATTAACAAGAGGCGAAACAGAAATATGATAGCTCAAATATATTAAACTCTAAAAACGATTTGTGGTTGGCAATCATGTACATATCTTGAGCAGGAATTTTTATAAATTGTATTTCCATTATTTTGATGTCCATACAATAAAAAAAGGGGCGTGGCAATGCTCGTGGGTTTCACGCAAATACGTCTGCGATAAGAAGGTAATACATGTGCCTTCAATCGACACATCTAACCGAAATCATTCGTTCGTCACCAAAATCAGCTCCCTAGCACATCGGAGTCACAAGATATACGGCCGGGAAATTTCTCGCCCACGCTGAAAAAAAAAATTTCCGCCTGTCGCCGCGGACCTCCACCCGAGCCTCGCGCATGCGCGGTGCCGACTCAGGGCCGTGCTTGCATCGTAGTCACGTAACCGTGAGAACGAGAGTGCGTTCACTTCAATCGTGTTGTTAGTCGCGACGTTTTCAGAGTCGGGAACGGACGGATCCACCTTTGCAAACTTTTTTAAAAAGGATTTTAAAGACGCGTTTCCGTCAAGTGTGAAAGTTTCCAACTTTACAACCATTTAGATAATTTATTTTTCGAGGGTGGTTGGGGAAGGGGGAGGGGAATGTATGCTGAACATTGAATAAACGGCGCCTTAATTAATCTCAGTTGAAGAACAACAATATGCGTGGGCACGTGTATTTTTTTATTTTACTACTTAATTCCACTGTTTTGTTATCACGTAAAAATTTTTTATTTACCTAATTTCTCATTTTAATAAAAGGTAACTCTTTCCTTATTTTTTAAAAATAAGTGTCTCATATTTGGGAGGTGGGAGGGTTGAACCTGGAAACCCCTCCCCCGTGTCAGCACCATTGGACGGAACACCAGGGGACCAAGTTGGTTAAGCGGTTAGCCTGCTCGCCTCCCACCAAGGCGAAGCGGGTTCAATCCCCTGCCGGATCACTCGCGGATTTTCGCATGTATAGAATCGCGCCGGAGGATGCCGCTGGTCGGCGGGTTTTCTCGGGAGTCTGCCGTTTCTCCCGCCCTTGCATTCCAGCGCCGCTCCATACTCACCCTTATCGGCTGTGAAGACCTCGACGTTGAAAGCCGCCCAAA
>NQII01000158.1:559031-762765 GCA_002778355.1 Clitarchus hookeri
CCCCCCCCCTTCACAACAACTACTTTCTAACCACCAAAGTATAATCACGACTCACACAGCAAACAATATTCTATAACTCTTATGCTGATGATGTATAACGGAATCCGTTCCGTTCTTCGGCGTATTTTGAAAATGTGTGCCCGACAGTTGGTTCGCCCGCGGTAATTACCATTTAACGTCCGGTTGTTTTGTTCTAAATATTTTATCACCAAAATCTTAATTGAAATGCAGGCAAACCATGCAACAAATTTCCATCCCATTCTGATGACAAGGACACACATTTTGGACTGTAGCTTTAAACATATTAATATAGTTAAAATGTTCAATTTGTACGGAAAATAAAATTATATTTATTTAAAACTGCTATGCATATTAGAAGTTTTTCGTTAAACAATTTTCTGCCATTTTAATAATTTTTCAGACTACTATTTTGCGTGAACACGAAATAATGTGTAATATGCTAAATATAAAAGGAGAAACAAATTAAGACGTTTGAACGATAGAAATAGCTTACCGTGTTCTTATCAGGCCCTAATGATTAAGTTGGTACTAACATTGTATTAATAGGCCAACAGCTATAATTAATAAAGATAATTAAATTTTGACAAAGTAATATTTGCGTAGGTGCCCGGATCAGTTCTATTTCACACATAAAATAAGTATTGTCGAGAAAACAACATGGTAAAATATTTTCTGTTTGTGAAGCGTCGTGTGATAATCTGGTTTAGTTGCGTCTTTGTTTTTTGAATACATTTGTCCGTTTCGTTTCTTCAAAAACTTTATGAACGTTTCAACTGCTCTTACATAGGTTTGCTGTGCAACGAATGTCGCACTTGTGTGAATGAAACTACGTAGGCAATAAGGTATCGAGTGCAGACTCGTGTTTTATTAAATATTTGACTTCAGTATTTTACAAACGTTAGTGTAATTTAAAATCGATCACAAATAATTAGTTATTTATACGATTTTATCAGCTTATCGTTAGTATATTCCATCTGTTATACCCTGCAGAGACAAGAGGTATCTTGAGATAAAATATGTTATAAAAATGACTCCAAAATACACTAAAATGAGCTCAATATTATATCACGAATTATTTAATTTGATTATAGAAGTTAGAAATGAAGACACGAATAATATACGCTATTAACTTAGGAAAAATTATTATGTTAGGCCATTTTAATCGTGGCAAACGTTTAGCTTTAGTAGCATTCTTATGAGTAATGGGTAGCCCATAACCTACATTCCGCCCATGATATTTAATTGTTGTTTAATAAAAGGCACAGGTAGTCTACCTTTCTGCGACATGAAATATCGGAATTATTTGAATATTTAAGTGTTCTTGGAACTGTAAGAGATGCTAGAATGGGGGAAAGAACCTGTTGTGATGTGCACTTTAGACATGTTCTAATTGTTTAATTTCACTCAATATTATTTAAAAAGTTCCAGTCGTCTTGGTAGAGGCTGAATTTGAGAGTAAAACATTTTTTAAAAGTAAATTATTTTTAGAAACAGAATTAATAATGTATTACTCTCAAATAAGCCCATTATGTTTTCTTACAAAATGTTTTCTTTGATTCCACATGTTGTTGATTATAAGTTCAGTAAATTATAAAGAAACCGACTTCATTTTCCGTGGTTGGCAATAATCTTTAGTGACCCCAAACAGTGGAGATAAAATGGGATAGAGTCCTCATACAAGCTGCACATTACCCACGCTCCATGTTCGAAAATACAACTGCTTTTCTGTTAAAAACACTATCAAAAATAACGTGGATAGGATTTAAGGTTAGAACACGTTTATCGTATGTAATAGCTTTGAGTTGTTTACACTGCCTTTAACCCAGATTTAGTATAACTAAAATATATTCAAGTGTGTCCAACTATTTCATTCTTTTAAAAAGATGGCTGTGAAGAAAAATCTTAATTAAATAAACTAGTTCATCAGTAATGACCACGTGACTTCGACAGTTACATTAGCAGAGGAAGGTACACATCTGGCACCTGAAAGTCACCTATAATGTGAAATATTTGAATTCTATTGTGTCATTTGGTTCAAAACCAGCAATTATTTTCTTATATCTATAATGAATACCACCTGGTTCCTGCACTACTGCTACTTCGAGCAATCCAGTTCCGGATATAGCAACATCTTCAGAAAAGCTAAAATCGAAAAGATAATCAACCACATCTCTTGACTCTGTTATATTCAAATAAAGTCTTTGAAATAGGCTACACTCTTATTTTTGATGCCAATGCCGACTATATATAATTTGTTACTAAAAGGCATACTTCAACTTTCGTGTATGCCCCAAATCTGAAAATCAAATAAGAACTGAGATCTACACTGGGAGTGTCAACACCTACATTCTCCCTGGCTCACGACAGATAAGATATTTCACAGTTTTGTGATTTAATAATATTAATAAAAGTTAAAAATGCCAAACCAGTTAAAAAATAACATTCACCCACTTTTTTCGTATAATTACCAACATTTTAACATTACATTTTACGCCAAACAAGATTCAAAAATTTATTTGACCACTATGTTTCATTTTACACAATTGTTTGTGAAAATTGCAGCTCTCAGAAATAATGGGCCAAATTAATCAGAGGATGTGTAGAACAGTGTACCAGCAATAAGTGATAACGATTGCAGAGAGATGGCATAATCGTAGGCCCACAGCGTCCTCTCGTGTGTGACCGGAAATGTCAGTGTTACGCCAAGCTCAGTCAGTGAAGAGCCGTCAAAGAAGTGAAAGCAAGTGTCAGTATGCCTCATCGACGCCAAAGGGCGTCATATAAGCATGTGAGTGAGTTCCAACGGGGCAGAATGATCGGTCGCCGGGAAACGGGTATGTCATACCGTGACATTTCGGCTCGTACAGGGCATGCTGCTATGACAGTGATGCGTGTGTGGAACCAGTGGATATAAGAGGGCCGTACGCAGCGACGAGCGGGTACTGGACCACGCAACGTGACCACACCACGGGGTGACCGCCATATTGTCCGAATGGCCGTAACGGACCGTACAGCCTCGTCCATAGTGTTGGCTCGACACTGGAGCACTGCAACGGGTGTGGACCTGTCTGCGGAGACGGTTCGACGCCGTCTGCTGTGGGCTGGGCTGGTGGCACCCACGCAATTGCGTCGGCTTGCATTGTCCAGAAACCACAAACGCCTCAGACTGAAATGGACACGTGAACGTCATCGCTGGCGTGCTGAGTGTCAAAATGTATTGTTTTCGGACGAGTCTTGCTTCAACCTGTCCTTCAGTGATGGCTGCATACGTGTTAGAAGCTACTGTGGTGACCACAATCTGGCAGCGTGCATTGTGGAGCGGCATAGCGGACAAACGCCAAGGGTGATGGTTTGGGACGCCATTGGATAAAACATGCGATCTCGACTCCTACGTATTGAGGGCAGTCTGAACAGCGACCGCTATATCAGGGAGGTTTAAGAGCCTGAGGTACTGTCCCTCCTTCAGGCGACTCCACATACTATATTTCAGCGGGACAATGCCAGGCCACATGTGGAGAGGAATGTACAAGGCTGCTTTAATGAACGATGGGTACCACTGCGTCTCTGGCCTGCACGTTCGCCTGACATGTTGCCCATCGAACAAGTCTGCGATATGGCTGTTCGGTGACTTGTTCTTCACGGTCCTCCAGCAACCACTGTTGATTTTTTCTGGACTCGCATACAAACCGTGTGGTTGGATATTCCCCATGAACATATACAGGTCCTATTTGATTCCATGCCATGACGTTTAGGGGTTCTGATTCCAGCACACGGGGGCTTAACACCATACTGAATTCTCAAGGACAAAGACCATGTACAGTGCTGTAATCATTATCACTTGTGTATTGTCATGTACCTAATCTGTGGTATAAAGTTCGTCTCAATTACACATATCCTTCATGGTGTTGCATTTTTCACTAACGTTAGTGTAGCTGAAGTGTTTCTTTGAAGTGTTAGGAATACCAAGAAGAAATTTCTTTGAAAGGCAGCTATTTGTTTGCTAGCAATTAAGTTTTATCTTCTAATTATTTGGAATTTAAATTTTATTGTAAAACTTTTAAATAAGCTTCGTGCCACATAACGAATATGAAATTTCTTTACCTTTTTCCAATGAAATCAAAATTTATTCCTTTTTGTAGTCCAACCTGCAAACAATGAAAATATTTTACGTTTGTATGGAGAAACATAGGAATTAAACATTCTAGTAACTTTCATAATTAATTTTTTTAAATACTTTTTTCATTTTAAATTTTTTTCATTTTCTTCATTCTAATATTTGATGTAATACCATAGAAATATAAAATACTATATAAAAATAGGAAATAAATTTGGCACTTGAACGTCTTTAGGTTTCCGCCTGGCTGTGCTTGAAGTGGGTTGTAGTTTTCTGATAAAAAAAANAAATTTGGCACTTGAACGTCTTTAGGTTTCCGCCTGGCTGTGCTTGAAGTGGGTTGTAGTTTTCTGATAAAAAAAACACGTGAGAAAAAATGTTTTGTTATTTAGTAGGGGTGCCTAAATGCGAATAGTATTTAAGAAACGAAGAATAAGCACACTTCTAGCCGTTTTCATGGACGTTATCGTAGTAAATTGTGTGCAAATTTTANAATTTGGCACTTGAACGTCTTTAGGTTTCCGCCTGGCTGTGCTTGAAGTGGGTTGTAGTTTTCTGATAAAAAAAAACACGTGAGAAAAAATGTTTTGTTATTTAGTAGGGGTGCCTAAATGCGAATAGAATTTAAGAAACGAAGAATAAGCACACTTCTAGCCGTTTTCATGGACGTTATCGTAGTAAATTGTGTGCAAATTTTAATCGAAGGTTTCCTACAAGTTTGACATTTTAGCCAATCAGAGTGAGAGATTGTGGTGGAATGTGGCATTGACGATAGTCGTAATTATGTTTGTTTAGTTATAGCAGCAGCGGTAAGACCTTTAAAAAAGTTTAAAATACAGTATTAAATAAAAATTACCGCTAAAGTTATTAACTGATGATGTAACAGCACGGTGTGAAAATTTGAGTAAACATTAGTGTTTAACACATAAGTATCAGTTACAGGAGTAGAATCGTAACAAATGAACTCGGTTATTTTTGTGCAGCAACAAGTATCGCGTGACAGGCTATTCAATGTACACCTCCATGCCTGCTTGCATGCAGGTTCCGATATTCAGCGGAACACATAGAAGCTTCCGTCCGAGCTTGTGCCGAACACTGCACCGCGATAAACAGACTTAACTCTCGAGGGGAGTATCTATACTGACACGTTTTCTGTGAAATCTTTGTTTGCGCGAATACGCGTTGCTTGGTAAATAAATGTTCTGGAAATACTATTTTTGGCAAAAAAAGGTTAAAAAAAAAAACGATTCTCTGTGCTTCTCTTTTTTGGGATTTTATCATATAAAGCGTATTCGGGGTGGAAAAATATCNCACATAGAAGCTTCCGTCCGAGCTTGTGCCGAACACTGCACCGCGATAAACAGACTTAACTCTCGAGGGGAGTATCTATACTGACACGTTTTCTGTGAAATCTTTGTTTGCGCGAATACGCGTTGCTTGGTAAATAAATGTTCTGGAAATACTATTTTTGGCAAAAAAAGGTTAAAAAAAAAACGATTCTCTGTGCTTCTCTTTTTTGGGATTTTATCATATAAAGCGTATTCGGGGTGGAAAAATATCNAAAAAAAAAACGATTCTCTGTGCTTCTCTTTTTTGGGATTTTATCATATAAAGCGTATTCGGGGTGGAAAAATATCGTGAAAATGGTGAAATACCTCATTTTTAATGCTCGCCTATTCCGATTCCTTAAGCGCGGAAGGAAAAAAAATGACCTTATCGCGGAGGGATACAAGGAAAATAGTTCCAAAAATCTTGTGTAAGCTAGAAATGCACCTGCTTCGTTCCATTCTGTCTTGTGAATTTGCTGTTTATGATTCCGAGTGCTTCTACTCTACTGTCATCTTCAGTCTATCAACAAGTGAATTCGGGTCTTCGGGAAATAGGTTGCCAGTATTCTCAGTATCGTCTGCCTTCTTCATGTCGCTTGTTGCAGCAAATGTGTTGGAGGGGTATGCCAGTGCATCGAGAAAATTGCCATCATACATTCGAAACAAATCGATGGGTTTTCGTCACGTTTAGCAAAGTCCCAAAGTTACTGATATAATTTTCACAGTACAGCAACACGACGGGGACACTGCATGCCCTGCGCGTAAGAGCGATGAGCTGCTAGATGTGCATATTATTCTCACCCGTATCGCCCCCTAGCTTCTTGACCTTGAACACTCAGCTACGTACTCCTCTTAAACTTTTCAGAACCACTTTAATCTACGATCGCATTGTGTTGAAAGCAAATGGTTTTACGATGCTTGCTTTACCTAAGTCGGCACAACACTTGATTCGTTGTCACAGCCAATGCCCTGCAGGCTGTGGATTCGGCTACAGCACAGGCCAGAAATTTACTACACGTGCGTAATGTACACAACGGAATCGAATGGGTTAAGTCTCGGTTCACCTCTTTTGCAGAAATTCTTCGTTTCCGTGTCGTAATTTCGGTTTTAAAGAAATCATAGAAAATGATTCACTGTAGAAAAAAGATAAGTTACGATTTGTTTGTNGTGTCGTAATTTCGGTTTTAAAGAAATCATAGAAAATGATTCACTGTAGAAAAAAGATAAGTTACGATTTGTTTGTGCTTAATTTTCACTGCGTGTTATATGCTAGTTTGAAATGCCTAGAAGATATTTGTATTTTATCGTTATGTTTCTGCCTTTTTGCAACCAGCAAACCACAGCCAGTGAAAATTTGACACATAATTATTAAACAGCTCATAAGATGTAAATTTTTCCATAATAAAAGATTTTCAATGTTTCCTCTGAAACTGAAATCGTGACACGAAAACGAAGAATTTTCTGTATAACAGGTGAAGCCGAGCGTTGAAACGGCCAGGGTGTTATGTGCGTGAGGTCACTTAAAGGCGGTTCGCTCTGCCGCGACGCGTGCAGATATTCGCACGGTCATCAGGTTGCGAAGTTTTCTCTCNTAAAATATCTTTGATTTATATATAGACGGTTTATATCGATATATCTTTTATATACTATCGTAATTTCAATATAGCGATATTTTATCAACATCTCTAGTCACCACCCTCCAATACAACAGTCGAAGTCACACGGTCAGCAGTAATGAACGTGTTTGTTTACATCTTAATTTTCTAAAGCAGTCCACTGTTTGCTACACTGTAAAAAATATGCTGTGCTACTACAAGAGAAATACTTGGAAACCCAGTCGCCAAGAAAATATTTTGCAGAACTACAAAAAGTTTTCTTGTCAAATCTGCAAAACTAATATTTGTAATGCTAAAAATTTTACAGTTTTAATTTAACTGGAGTTACTGAGAAGTGGAAATAAATTCCCCATTTGTTTGGTTTTATGAAATCAGCGTGATACATTACTAAGTGGGAATAAGGAAAATTTGTTTCGAAATATAATTCACGAAAAGAAAACATTAGAGAATATCCACCTTTCTGGAACCGGAATTCAAACCAATAGCTCGTGATTTACTAGCACGCACCTTTAACGACGCGACCAACTTCGCTAACGAAATGCGCATTTATTTTCATAATAAATGCAGCGAGGTACTGACTAAGCAAGACCATAGTTTCACGTCTTGCGAAGGTCTAAGGTTAACGAATAAGTAAGTGCAGGCAAATTTCACGTTTTATACGACCTGTAGGCCATGCTCCACTCTACTGTGTATTTTTGGGAATTAGCTTTCTGTTCAGTTGTGGCCCAGTGTGCAGCCAGTTTTACGCCAGACCAGGTGGTGCGAGATTCGTTGCTTGTCTTACATGTCTGTTACAGTTGCTGAATCACAAGTTTGCTTGGGCGGGTCTAATAAAATATGAACCGAGTGTATACATAACATTAATGTAAGTACACATACTTAAAATCTAGCTTGTCCTAAAATTAATTGCCGAAATTTTCCAGTCCCTACGAAAAAGAAAATTTTCGTGCTTCATAATACCGCTAAATTTCTGCAGACGGAATGCATATTTGCAGGGTTGCTGTTTTATAACAGCAGAACATGTTGTTTTATGAACGTTTATCGGAGCCACAGTTTTAAGTATTAAATACCTACAAAATATTAGTAAAGTTATTCGGTTGAGAAGAACGCATTCAATTCAGTTTATAAATACTGTGCATATATGAAGCATTAACAGTTAATGTGCTATAGCGTCACGTGTTTTTAAAGTTGTCTTGATTGTTTTATTAGAATAATTTAAGTTGTTGTTAAGTATTTTACGTTATCTGCACTTAAATAACGTTTCTTTTCGTACGCAACTACGCTTTCATCGCCCTTAGTTTCTTGCGCAAAATGCTGCATACGGTTTTATGTTACTCAGTGTCCGCCATTTTGTCTGAGCTCGTTGATACGGGGTAGTATAATAATTAGATCTAGTAATTTTTCCCGAGAAAATATCAGTACACCGTAGACTTAAATACTTTAATCACCCAACAGTTTTTATATTGCCAATGTTTGCTGTCTCCTTGAGAAGAAGTTTTCATTATTTTCTGAGCCACTCAGAATTCAGCAACATCGGCACGGCTCCTACGTGATTTATGTACAGACAGTAAACGCATTTTAAAAAGTAATTCAGCCATTCAGAGTATAGATAAACGACCCTAGAATATTTTGCAATGTATCATGCCTTGAAANTTTTAAAAAGTAATTCAGCCATTCAGAGTATAGATAAACGACCCTAGAATATTTTGCAATGTATCATGCCTTGAAATCTATTCGCAAAATAATTTCACTACTCCTTATTATAACGTCGGTGAAAGACATGACAGATTTACCTATCTTCCAAAATTCTGCACTAGAATTCCTTGATATTTCTACTTATTCCGCGAGAGGCTGTCAGTTGTAAAAAAGCCAAAGAAAAATCTAGCATGCCGAATAAGTAGGGACACCCGAATTTCACGAAAACATTTCCGCACATGCTAGAATTCAATACCCCGCGGACGTGCCAGCAGTTTTCTTTTGCTTATTGGGGACGTGTCTGTGGGAACGCATTTTCTTACTTGACTGGTCAATCATAATTATGTTATTATCCAATCACGAAAGTGGGCCTGAGCTAAAGTATTATGAAATACAACAGGCAGGGAAATCTTTTCGCGAAATTCGGTTGTCGCTGTGAATAAGATTTGGCGTTTCAATATTTAACTTACTGCCGTCTAGCGGCCGATTTGTGTACTTAAGGAGATCGTCGTCTAGTAGATACGCGCTGNCGCCTTTCAATATTTAACTTACTGCCGTCTAGCGGCCGATTTGTGTACTTAAGGAGATCGTCGTCTAGTAGATACGCACTGATATTTTCTTAATCAAAGGATTATTCACGGACAATTACATCATGAGATATGCCTTACTTTTCTCACCAGTTTCGGCGTCGTTCCNTGATATTTTTTTAATCAAAGGATTATTCACGGACAATTACATCATGAGATATGCCTTACTTTTCTCACCAGTTTCGGCGTCGTTCCTGGCAAATAACAATGTTGCAGCTCAGGAATTTTTTAATGAATCACGAAATCCCTCGCACAACAAATCGATTCGGCGTGCTAATGGTGAATATCCGTCGAAGGAAAAATATATTTTACTAGCGTTAGATGCATCCCGTTGTATTGTTTACTGCCTACGGAACACGATAATGCTAATACAGGCGCTCTGGTCCCTTATACCCACAAAGGCTAGTCCAAGACTGGAGTTGTAGGGGTGAAGGGGTTGTGTCTGACTAACGTCGTACAAATACGCAATAAATGTCACGCAATGCATGTAGACCTGCAGTTATAAAAATGAAGCAATCTATTTCTATTCGGGATAAAGAAGCAGAGATAGTATTTATAACTTAAATACACTTCATCGCCCCAGAACGTTTCTTGCGAATCGTCAGCAGAAAACTGTATGTGGTTATTTAGTTTAATGCAAGACATAAGGCAACTGTTGTTCTGTAAATATTGTCGTAGAAAATCGTCACCGTTAAAGAGCCGACGTTTCAGGACTCCTTGCAAAAACAGTACTTTTGTTTTAAACGCACTGATTTATCCTGTAGGCATAAACACACAAAAAAACACCAGCATTAAATTCTGTTAAACGCTGTTCACGATAAAGTTATCACTTTTGAAATGAATCATAGAAAAGAGTCATTGCTCCTACCCGCATAACCACTGAAGAGCCAAANTTGCTCCTACCCGCATAACCACTGAAGAGCCAAAAAAACTGGTATAGGTGTGCGTATGCAAATAACAGAAGTATGGAACTAATCAGAGTAACGTGATGCGGTCGGCAGCTAGATCGGTTACTGCTGCTACAATGGTAGGCTATCAAGATTTAAGTGAGTTTGAACGTGGTGTTATAGTCGGTGCACGAGATATGGGACATAGCATCTCCGAGGTAGCGATAACATTTGGATGTTGGCGTACGACCATTTCACGAGTGTACCGTGAATATCGGGGATCCGGTACAACATCACTTCTTCGACATCACTGAGGCCGGAAAAAGATCGTGAAAGAACGGGGCAAACGACGACTGACGAGAATCATTAAACGTGACAGACGTGCAATCCTTTCTCAAATTGGCGTAGATTGGATTTGTGGACTGCACTGCAGGATTCATGATGTGAATTGCCTCCTGCATACCTTCAGACATTAGTCGAGTCAATGCTGCGTCGTCTTGCGGCACTTCTGCGTGCTCGCGGGGACTCTACGCGATATGAGGAAGGTATACCAGTTTTTTTTTGGCTCTTCAGTGTACATAACAATAGCCAAGAGAGACGAATCAGGTTCCGGGGTGACAGACGAGCCGATTTACACATGCACGTCCCTATACGAGAGGAATTCTGTTATAGAGTGCGTCACAATTTATTTAGTTTTAAATATTATATGCATATACTTATTTGAATGCATGCCATTTAAAGTGCTAGAAATATAAGCAAATTATAAAACGAATTAGCCATGAATCGCTCGCCACAAATTTTTATTAATATAGAAATATCATTAAATGTACGATTTTTGTAATGTCGAGTAAGGAAACATCGCAACACACATACATTTCAACTATGTATGTACTCTGCTTTTAGAAACCCAAAACATAAAGAGAAGAGGTTTACCGTAACTAAAAAAAACCGGCGTAGTTGTTTCATACACAGNGGACAGCCTATAAGCGACTACGCAGAAATGCTTTCTACCTCTCTTGGAAAACGTTAACTAATGACTGCACACAGTCAGGTATGACCGCACAAAATAAGACTCTCTAGTTGATGGTACTTGCTTATTGGCCCGATCGATACTTTACAGTGATATGTCGGATTTGCCTCGCCACAGTGATTGCTCCATCACGTAAATCCTGTTCTAGATAAAGTAATAGATCAACATCACCTCTAATTCCACACTTGTGAATGCTTGTGCGCTTCTCAGTCACGCTTTAGTTCCGTCATGAGCTCTCAGAATTCCAAGGGAATAAAAAAGGAAAACATTTACAGAAAATTTAGCAAGGGTTATTGAAATATCATGTCTATATTCATTTTGAGGTACGCTTAACAAGAAATATTAACAAAAATTCATAGACCGCTACAAATAAAAAAAACGCAAACATTTATTTATTTTGAACAATTTTTTAAATTTGTGAAAAGAAGTCATACTGTGATTTAAACTATTTCTTGAAGTCACTTATAACACATTTTTTTTAACGTGGGTTATCTCATTTCGGTAGGTGAGTTAGTTTTTAATATTTGTTCATCCAAAAACCACTAAACACGTGTTTTAACTTGACGTTATGCAAAACATATGCGGTCAAAATTTTCTGTTTCCAGCAAATAGTACATGCAAGTAGTATCTACAAGTTGAGTAGTATTTTGCACAAACACAGAATAATGAATTTTTTTGTCACCGGCACACTCAAAAGCGCTGTCTCATTGAGCAAGTACAGACGTTCTGCAGACGTTTATTGTCAAAAGTGCAGTGATTCTCCAAATCACTTACCTCAATTCTTTAAAGATTTTTAGACGTAACTCATGGCAACTTATGTCAAAGTGAATAATCTTGTTTCGATAAGTTAGTTTTTATTATTTTCAGTTCTTAATATAGTGAAATTGCGATTTTAACAGGTCATTGGAAACAAAATGTGCTGTCTAAATTCTTTTATAAAATGGACATTTTTAGCAGTATTTTTTTTTGTCAAATAAGTTCAGTTAAGCATACCTTAAAATGAATTATGACACGAACTTTCAGTCACCCTTGTTAAATTGCCTGTGAATGATATCGTTTATTTTATTTGCACGTCCCTAAAACACCAAAGTTGTGATTTTGACATGCCAAGATGCAAAAACGATTAGATTCTTTTTTTTTTATGTGAGGTAAGTGTCCTCATCGGTAGGGCCAGTGACTTTTCGCGGAAAAATTGGGGCATACGGTAGATTTCAATACTGTATACACACGTCAGCTGTTGTTATTTTTCCAAGCCACTCAGGACTAAGTAACTCCGACACTGAACCTTCACGATTCGTGCGCAAACGGTTAACACGGGTCAGAAAATTTTTCAGCCAATCAAAGAAGCTGGACGATCCTACAGTGCTTTGGACTGTATCTTGTCTCGATATCTTTTCGCGAAATATCACTGCCCCAACTCATCAGTAATGTTTACAAGTTGAACGATGTATCNATCACTGCCCCAACTCATCAGTAATGTTTACAAGTTGAACGATGTATCGTGCGATTACTACATAATGAAATTATTGGTAACTAGCGCCCTTGAAGAGAGCACACAACATCGACAGCCGCTACTAACAAATGTCCGTGAAAACAACTTCCTTTTCCCTTCCATGGAGCAGATGTGGTAATAATTTGATGAAAATGAGGGAAATCTGCGCTTCCATCCGTGACTGCCATGCTTGTCTTCTTCCATGTGTCAAATACTGAGAACTCACGGTGCAATGGGCAGTCACATTATGCGTAGAGACATGCAAAGTTCACTTTAGTATTGAATACCACGCTAGAATTCACTGCCCTAGACATGCTCAAGCTCAATTCCCGATTTAATTGGCTACTGGAAACTGTAAGGTGCCATTTACCTGTGCGACTGTTTTATTGCAGATTGGTCGATCAACCGATGAACTTTTGCTATTGGCTAAAAGCGACTTTGGGAAATGCTACACAGTTTCCCTCCAGTGGCAGAAGTCAAACGATCATACAGCACCTTGGAGTTTAGCCTGGAGACCAAAAATACCGTGAATTTCGCAGGTCCCTAATTATGCGGTGAAATAACTTTTCGATCAGTTCATTCACGCACATATAAACGTGCTATTTATGTAGTTTATTTTGTAGGCAAGTAAAATTCATTGCAAGACTACGAAACAATTTTAGAATCACCGTTTAAAAAAACAAATAATATTTCAGTCAGTAATTTAACAAAATTTTTATAGTGTTGACATGTCGGCAGCTCTCATTCCGAACGTTAATCTTCCACAATTGTATGGACTATTATTAAAATTATATCTAAAATGAATTGGTTATGACATCGATACGTTTTTATTAATTTTAAATTTGTAATGTTTCAGACACTTTCATAAACCAAGTTTTCGAAATATTGACTTAAATATATCTGGACTTACATTTTAATTGAAAAAAAAAATCATTTGTGTCTTTACAAATTGCCGAAAGCATATCCAGGTTCATGAGATATGGAGGTCAAAATAAAATAATGAATATAATTTAATTTCCAAATTTATTTACAATGGTTTGAAAACACATACGATATTTTTTTTTTTTTGCAAAATATAACAGTCTAACCCACTATTAACACTTCTTATTTTTTTATTAGAGAAGCCAATTTTTATACTTGTCTCAATAATAATTAAAATTCTAATCATTGCCCTTTTGCAACGTACAGTTCCTTAACGTCCACTAATCAGTTACAAACAAACAATCAAAATATCTACNTAAAATAATGAATATAATTTAATTTCCAAATTTATTTACAATGGTTTGAAAACACATACGATATTTTTTTTTTTTTGCAAAATATAACAGTCTAACCCACTATTAACACTACTTATTTTTTTATTAGAGAAGCCAATTTTTATGCTTGTCTCAATAATAATTAAAATTATAATCATTGCCCTTTTGCAACGTACAGTTCCTTAACGTCCACTAATCAGTTACAAACAAACAATCAAAATATCTACNTAATCATTGCCCTTTTGCAACGTACAGTTCCTTAACGTCCACTAATCAGTTACAAACAAACAATCAAAATATCTACTGCCATACATTTACACCATCAAAATGTCCGTAACTTGAGAACCATTTCCCAATTTCTTATAGTCCAGTCGGTCAGCTTCTCCTCTCCTGATGGTCACACATTGCACTCGCTGATCACTGCACCGTCGCTCGTCGCCTCCAAACTCGTCTGCCATCGCACGCACTTAGCACTAATGGCCATACAAGGCTGCCAACGCAGAGGCACGCCACGGCTTTTATAGATGAAACGACCTGGCCCAGAAGGTTCTTCACACCTCGAGTCGCATCGAGAAGATTCGCGCAGTCGCTCATAAAGTCACCGACTCTTGCACCAGGCAGGGTGACGTCCGTCCTCTCAGTGGCAACGATACAGGAAAGGCGGTGCCCCTTCCGCATCTCCCTCCATCCCAGAACTAATGACATCATCTTGAGGAGGGGTGACCAACCACTGGGCCAACCTGCCGCAAGGTGGAAGGGCGCTGAGGCTAAGGGGTTGCACGTGACAGTAACTGGGTGGAGGTGGTCCAGAAATCCCACAGTACATCTACTTACGGAATTATCCTATCGCTAACCGGGAATGGTAGTGAGTATGTGCAGACCTTAAAGAGTTCCGCATGTCTGACACTTGAACTACATACGTTGCAGAGTGTTTAAAATCTTGACGAAACTATTGAAGGTTCCACCAGTATGTCAACCTATGAAAATATTTCTCACCCCAGACGAGGAGAGAATGGTACTTTAAAGTTATTGCTCTAGCTGTAAATATTATTTTGGAGCCCTCCCATATAGTTAAAAAAAACTGCTTTTTCAGACTGCCGTATCTTAAAACTTACTAGCGGTACACCAGTAAAACTACGATATGAGCCTGTATTAAACTATGCTACAGACTTTTCATCAATACATTGATAGGGTCACCTCGAAGCACTAGGAGAACATTGCACACCAGTTCTGAACCCTGCGCGTAGCGGCGATGGCGCTCTTGTAGCGCGTGCCAGTGTAACCCTTCATATCTCCCGCGCTTCTCGCCCAGAAAAGGAGAAAAACGATGAAGGCAGGCAGGCGGGTTCCTTAAAGTGTAAACTACGAAACTAGTTACAGGAACCGGATTCGCCACTGACAGCTATCATTCCCATTTATAGTTACTATGTATTCCTGTGAATTGAGTAGGCAGCGGTTGTCGAGTATAGACCATGCCACGTTACTTCCAACTTTTCTGAAGCCATGCTGAAGTTCCACTTCCAGGGTATTCCTCCGCCTTATGTAAACAAAGATTATCTGAGTCTAGAAATAACACCAAAGGGATAACGCACCGCGTTCGTGCGCATTCCTAGTAATAATGTTTTTCATGCTTTCTATTTCCTACTAGGCATTACCAACACACCGGTTTTCTCACTGTTTTCATTCTTATTAATTACAGGCGCCTTAATGAAATATAACAATTTATAAATAAAATATAAATAAAATTTTAATATAACCTAAAATAAATTATCTTAATGTTAACAGAAGTATAAAATGTTTGTGACACAACATAATTAGGAAGCAACCAAACACGTCATATATGGTGTGATTTTTTTTTNCAGAAGTATAAAATGTTTGTGACACAACATAATTAGGAAGCAACCAAACACGTCATATATGGTGTGATTTTTTTTTTCAAAGGTTTTTTTCAAAAATGTGAAGAAACCGCCGATAAACTATAGCTAGCGTGCGTGCCTTACTTTCAACGAGGCAATACGGGTTCCGTTCGAAGTGGGATGATTACGATACCCAATTTTCGCACGTTAGGTCTGTTTACCTTGCGGGTTTTCTCAGGGTACTTCAGACAACAATTCCCTTACACTCTTCACAAACCCAACCATCTGAAATGCGTCACCCGGTTTCTGAGTCCGTATTTTCATCGAAGACTTGAGTTGTGCAGCGGCGTTCAGAAGTCCTTCCGTCGACGCGACCGCGGTTTGCCGTCGGCTGTCACGGAAGGCGTCACGGCTCGTTGCACGCACGCGACCATCGACGGCGTTCGCGGCACACATCCCAGAAAACGCGAGCGGGGAACAGTCGGTTCTTGGCGGCCGTGCTCGGCAGGCGAGGACAAACACCTCACGTCAAGGCACAACTTTTTTTTTGTTCGCGAAAATTTTCCACTGGTCGTTTTCAATCACTTCAGCTCGAACCCGCTTTCTTAACTGAGTGAATCTTAACGCTCAGTTTCGCCCCGTCGTCTTGAATTTCCCAGTTACGCGCCGTACGTTATTACAGCGCATTTATATTTCAGCACGTTGTTCTAATGCAGTCGCCAGATTTCATCCACGCGTTGTTATTAGAGCCTCGAGTATTTCGCTTACTGATTTCGCAGTAGGTTAGACACGACAGTCCTCTAAACACTCAAGACGCTACACTGTAAAATGTTTTCCAGTAAACGTCTTACACAGCAATGCAAATTTTTAACCTACGTGTTATGAAAATATTACCACACATCAGACAGCAAATATAGGAAAGCTTAGCGTCACTTCTTTACAAAGTTTGGAACTTCCCTACGCATTTGACTCTTTCCTGAGCAAAAAGGAGAAACGCTACCATCGATGTATGGGAAACGACTTTATCACTTTATCAGTCATGGTTTCTTACTATATGCATACACCGGTGTGGTAAATTTCCGAATAATTTCTTAGAGTGTATCGTTTGCTTATTGGTTGCTGCGATCAAGAGAGGCCTTTGTACAGGACTGTTCCGCGCTGACTCACACTACTGCTTCCTGCTTACTACTGGCTCAAAGTTAAACAGGGCGTGTCTAAACAACCGCCGTCCAATCACAACGGAAGAAGGAAAGCCCAAGCGTTTGAAGTTCACCTCGCCGCCGAATGAATTCGCGAAACACTCGGGACTCTTAGTTATCAGGTAATTGTGAAACGGCAAGAATTTATTGATAATTTGAAAATGATGCTGCACTGAGAAAAAAAAAATGTTTTGTTGAATGAAACAATGATTGTTTGACGTGCAGGAGCAAGGACATATTTTGTAATTGATATCAAAATATTTTGTTCTTATTTGGTTGTTCCAAACTAAGATTTGGTTGCTACAACTAAAGATTTGTGTGGATCTACGTTCCTTTAAAAGTTTCAGGTCATATGAAAACTATCTGAAAGCCTGAGCGAGATTCGAAACTAGAACGTTCGCGCCAGGTCGCTACGCCTTAGCAACCTCAGCTGAAATTACCAACCATTAAAAGTGAATATTTTTTAATATATATATTTATATGTGTGTGTATTTAAAATACTTGGCAACGTGCATAAAGAGGGTTTTTAAGTTTTACAGCTATACTTTTTTAACTTCACTTCTGAACTTGTGTTATTGGGATACCTGTACCATTATAAAGTGTTAATAAACGTACAAACAAACAATTTTACTTGTCACAGAAACACAAACAAACTCTCTAGATGCATTTTCAAACAAAGGCAATTAAAGGAGTGGCCACACAAATATATATATAAATATATATAAAAAAAAAAAAATATATATATATATATAGCTGATTGAAGTAATAATGTGATGTGCAGAGTAATTTATTTTGTCTCAAAACCGAGGTTTTGTTTATTCAAGCATGTATTTTATGAGACGAACAAAATAAATATTTGTCTCTTATCAAGTTTTATTTACTCAACGAAATATTTTGCTGCGCAACTAAATAAATTTTTGGCCCTATGTACAAACAAATATCTTGTTGTTCGGAAAAAACCGCGGTCTTAGTTTGTGCTATTACGTCGTAATAACTTGACAAAAAATTTCATTATTTATGTTGCTTTTACGCAGTTAATATAAATATATTGTCAAATGCATCGTTGTAGTTTCAAAACAAGTGTCCCTATAAAACTGAAATAACCGGAAAACCAATTATTTCACATGGTGTGTGATACCAAGCCTNCGGAGTTAATATAAATATATTGTCAAATGCATCGTTGTAGTTTCAAAACAAGTGTCCCTATAAAACTGAAATAACCTGAAAACCAATTATTTCACATGGTGTGTGATACCAAGCTTTAATCGTAACTCGTCTCTTGCGTGGACGCTTATCACCGACATTCAGTAGCGGAGTTATGAACGGTTTTTTCCCCCNTTAATCGTAACTCGTCTCTTGCGTGGACGCTTATCACCGACATTCAGTAGCGGAGTTATGAACGGTTTTTTCCCCCTTCTGATTTGGCCAGTCAAGTAAGGAAATCTCTCCTAACGAAGACACGTGGTCAATTACAAGAAAGCTACATGCGAACACGCGACTTACTGTAGTCCAGTTTGCGAAGAATTTTTTATTTCTCAGAAGACCTGTTGCCTAACCTATACCCGAGTACAAGACGCATAGCCTATTTAGCATAGCGAGGCTTGGAGCCCACCTTCCTAGCACTTCATATCAACTTCCGGCAGTGTGTTGTCCAACAAGTTACCAACACATAACCCGAATCCGATTTTAAATAAGGCATAGTTTGTGTGTTAAGAAATCGCTTTAAAACAGTCATACAAAATTCTCGTTCTTATTTGATGACATGTGAAACTTAAAACAATTTTCCTTTGCAGTACCTTTGTCATTTGACCATTCTTTACTCTGCAGCCCCGGGTAACTCTGCGCCAATAAACGAACACTTCACAATCGTGTGCCCCAATCAAGTGCAGTATAGAAAGAAAGGGAGTGACTGAACTTCTAAGCAGCAGCCAATGTAGAAACTACGCTGGTACGAGTATATACAGTACAATGAATATTAGCTTGTTGCCAAAAAATAACGCGGATTTTGCAAGTCCGTAGTATTTAACATTGTTAGCATAATGTTGGTCACACAGTGTTGACCCAACCTAATAAATAATTAGTACGTACTACCAAATTTCGTGTTCCAAGAATTCNAATGTTGGTCACACAGTGTTGACCCAACCTAATAAATAATTAGTACGTACTACCAAATTTCGTGTTCCAAGAATTGAAAAAAACATATAATAAACTAAAGGTTTTTAAAGGGAAATATGCCATGCCATGAAGAATATTCAAATTATATAAAATTAAAAAAAATTGCATTGTTTNCCATGCCATGAAGAATATTCAAATTATATAAAATTAAAAAAAATGGCATTGTGTTCACTAAAAAAAATTGTTCAATAATTTTACATAAAATGTTGGTTGCCCAATGGTGGTCCAAAAGAAAAATACACATCTTTTACCAACAGTGTGTTTGCTAACTAGTTTCCATCAACCAAGCATGAAAAAAAATTGTTCTTGTGATAGGTTTTGGCATTTCCTGGTTTAGTGGCATCATTGCCTGGAGGGTGCCTAGGTATCTCTCAAAATTTTCGTGGTAGAAAAATTTTTCTGGCATTTTCCGTTGGGTCAATATGTGTACTAATGTGTGCGCTTCAGACCGACGTATAGCCAACCATTCCAACCAAGTGCCAACATTGGGACAAAGTAGATTTCTACTGGGATACCATCTAAATATTTTTAACATAGATAGTAATACCAACGGAATTGTTTATCTTGTCTTCCTGTCTGTGATTGTATTTGCGGCTGCTACAGCAGAGCAGTGTGTTCCTACCGCACAACAAACAATATCTCAAAACAGAACAATACTTGGGTTGTTCCCACAACAATCATTGTTGTAATTACCTAACAAAATATTGTGTTGCTGCTTCCCTCAAACTCGATTATATACTAGGAACAGAATATCCTGATGGGCTATAACAATACTGATTGTTCGGGAACAATCAAAATATTGTTCAAGTGTTTCTGTTGGAGGTTCTATCTGTTTTTTAGCAGGAACGCAGTGCCCTCCTGAGAGGAATAATATGCACAGTAGCAAAGACGATCAAATACAGGAATACAAAAAACAGTTCTGTTGTTACGACTACCTTCGTTAACAAAATTAATATGGTACTTAAATTACATCAGATAGCTGTACGTATTTTATCAGTCTAGAAGGTTCCAACAGCCATTTTTTCTCAATGTATCTGCAACTAGTTTCCCAATGTTTTTTTTTAAATTTGCTGTGTACAGGTGGTCCACCTAACGTGGACACCCCCAAAATTTCCGGAACGGTTGCAGATCACGAAATGCTGTTTTCACTAAATGAAATAACGTACGGGGGCAAGAAATTTGCCGCAAAGTGACTATTCCTTACACGTCGATGGACAGAAATAATTAACCCACATATGATTTTTCCCCTGGTAACATACATTTTTTAAACGGCATCAGAAAGTACATGGAAATAGGAATTCAGTGATGTAGCATATGCAATGGAAAGTAACGCAGAAACNGGACACCCCCAAAATTTCCGGAACGGTTGCAGATCACGAAATGCTGTTTTCACTAAATGAAATAACGTACGGGGGAAAGAAATTTGCCGCAAAGTGACTATTCCTAACACGTCGATGGACAGAAATAATTAACCTACATATGATTTTTCCCCTGGTAACACACATTCTTTAAACGGCATCAGAAAGTACATGGAAATAGGAATTCAGTGATGTAGCATATGCAATGGAAAGTAACGCAGAAACNTTTAAACGGCATCAGAAAGTACATGGAAATAGGAATTCAGTGATGTAGCATATGCAATGGAAAGTAACGCAGAAACGCCAAGAAAAATGTGCAAATATGATTAATTAAGTGGGCCGGTAGCATGGGGCAGTGGACCTGTACTCACAGCTGTTAGCAAGCAACACGAGCCGTGAATCATATTCGCACATTATTTCTTGGCGTTTCTGTGGTACTTTCAATTGCACATGCGGTATCACCGAATCCCGCTGTACACGTACTTTCAGGTGCCGTTGAAATAAATATATATGTTTCCAGGAGAAAGATTTTATGTGGTTTAATTATTTCTGTCCATATACGTGTTACGAATAGTCACTTGGTGGCAAATTTCTTGCCACCGTACGTAAATTCATTTAGCAAAAATAGCATTTCGTGATCTGCAACCGTTCCAGAAATGTTGTGGGTGTCCACGTTAGGCGGACCACCATGTGTGAGTATATATATATATATGTATAATAGACTTACTCACTGCACGCGTGCTCGACCATTCTTTCGAACCAGCCTGGTTTCCGAGAAACCGTAGTTTCGAAATCCAGTAGACTATCTCTGTTTAGATAAGTGCAAGGAATTTGCATAGCCTAATTTATGAGAGCGGCATTTGCTTCACATATCTAGATGGTAGTGTCCTGAAGCTAGCAAAAGGCCGGGCAGATCCTCGTGGAAGAAGGGACACAATTAAAATTAATTAGTTCGCTGAATCATTAGATAAGCGCTGCGATTTATTTACCGCGCGGCACCGCAGTACGCGTACTTTGTATTCGAAGTAATTAGAAAGCTAATGGTTTTCGGGACAGCGAAGCAGGCTTGATTTGCAGAATCCATAGCACTGATCTGGTTTCAAATAGCATTCTGATCAGCAAATGAGCAAATCACAAAAAATAACCTTTTGATTATCCTTTACCTTACATTTTTAACGGTATAGTTGTAAAATCATTGACTTACGTANTCACAAAAAATAACCTTTTGATTATCCTTTACCTTACATTTTTAACGGTATAGTTGTAAAATCATTGACTTACGTTTTGATAGAATTGTACAATTCATAAGCATGGTTTACAGAGACATTTTGCGAAAGTTAACACCCCACACTGCCTTATCCACAATCTATGTAATGTTGCACAAAACTCTTACTATTGACACATAAAGTGATACAATGTCACCATACTCGCAAGGACAGCAACATTTTTTTTAACACTATTTCACACGCGCTTTTCTTTAAACAACCTGCAATTTTGTCATGTATTGTTCTGAACAGTTGCGTTGTCACTTTTTTTTTTAAACANCGCTTTTCTTTAAACAACCTGCAATTTTGTCATGTATTGTTCTGAACAGTTGCGTTGTCACTTTTTTTTTTAAACAAACGCCACTGTGACTGAAATTGCATTACTCGATAGCTCTCATTAAAAAACTCTTTTTTTATTCGTTCAATCACATACAAATCAATACTTGTCTCTCAACGGAAAGTAAAGTGGAATTATGCCGATGGTTTTCTAAGCCAAGTCATCAGTTTAGCTGGTGCGCTGGCCGACTATTCCCACTGATAAATCGTTTGGTTACAATCCACTCCTACTGAAATACTAAAATATACCATTCTTAAAACTTTTTTACAGTGTTTTGCAATGTGTTGAAAAAAATTCTTTTTTTTATCATCACCAAGTTTTTGTTGAGATAAAGTCTACAGGATATCCTTTGTTGATGAAAAAAACCTGTTTTGAAATAACTACAAAATTGTTCGTTATTAATTTCATCCGTTAAATGCTTTCAAAGGCAAATAATTTTTATTATTTTCCGTTTGACCCTTTTCCCGCACTAAATTAATTTGGTTTTATAGTCATAGTTTTGAATGTTTAATTATCTACGGAGCACGAAGCTACCTTGGTGCAACCTAGCAAGCTAGAAGTAAACATAAAACTTTCGAAATACATTCTGACTTCTGACGAACTCGTAAGAATTTTTTTGTATCTAGCTACGGTCAAAGTCAGGAAATAAAACACACACCGCAATACATATCTAAAAAGTTAGCAAACCAGAAATTTTTTTTTAACTAAGTCACTCCTGACGTGATTTTGGCAATGCGAGTTAGAAATTTTTTTTTTTGCGATTGGACACGGTAACGAATTCTCGCAAAAAAAAAAGACGTGGTAGGAAAGCAGTTGCACTTTATTTGGCGATTCTTTCCTCAGCGTGGAACTCCCGAAGGCCTAAAAGCATAGTCTTATTTATCGTAATAGCACGCAGCACTGGGTGATCCATCGGGCGAGGCGGTCATGTGGTAAATCAATGGATTTACGTTAGGAAGGATACGGGTTTGATTCCCGGTTTGGCCATCCTGTTTACGGTTGTCCATGACTGCCCGAAACCACACTCCAGTCAAGTGCTAGGATGGTTCCCGACTACAAGCCATGGCCGATTCCTTACCCGCTGCTGCCTCTCTGAGCAGCTTGCTCCGTCTCTAATGACCTGGATGCCAACGAGACGTTAAGCCATACCTGTCTACCTACTCAGCTTAACTAAAAGAGCAAGTGCTATGCAAACTTCAGTTCGGGCACAGTTGAGATGCTTCATACTTCAATATTCACCAGAAGAAAAAAAATGCGAAACTATTTACAATGTGTTCACTGCATACAACGAATTAATTAGCCGTTTTACGGACTTAAATTGACATGATTTTAAATTTTATGTTTTTGACTATAATTCTTACAATGAAAATATCGGTCCTTCAAGCATTAAACCATTTAAGAAAATCTGTAGTAATATTTGGACCATACAAATTTTTAATCAGGGCTTGTGTTTTGGCTGTTTCGCTAGAGATGAACAGGACTCTTCTATACTAAAGTTAAGGTTACTTTATACACATTTTACAACCGTAGATTAAAATCCCGTTATATAGGTGTATCTTAACACCCATTTAAATTTTATTATAGGTGTGATTTTTTTCCCAGCGTATAAGCTAAATATCCTTCAAATAAAAAAAAGTGGTATGTCTATATGCCTAAGTACTAGCATTGCGTTAAATCGTATCTACTTAAATGTAATATACTGAGCGTAGACGAAAGAGAACGGTTGTGTCGCAATAACTTTCATAATTATCTAGAATAGCCAAAGAATATTAACGAAAATTGCATTCTCCACGTCCAGTATGGTAAAAGTGACCCCAAGCACTTTTCTAAATGAACGAAATATACTAAAGAACTCGGCCAGTGAGTGAAATCTTCCTGCTCTGTATTATCAAGCAGGTGACACTTGCTCTTTATTGCGATAACATTTTAGTGTCAGTTTTGCTCGCTTTTAGACAAACATCACCGATGTGACACTAAGTGCTAGACACAGGAAACATCACTTTCTTACGCAATATACTTTTTTCCGACTTGCACGAACAACAATGCTTAACATTAACGTAAGTATTTCTGTTACCGGCAACACACAATTAAAACAGATTGTCAAAGCTTCTAAACGGATTGTATGAATGTGTGACTACTACAGCATAGGATGTTCACGGTAAACTGAGCACTTTTGCTAGCTCTGATTAATAACTTATTGTATGCTCGTGTATTCTTCCGCGTTATATAAAATTAACACTGCCATGGGCCTCATCACTTTATTCATGCATCAGTCAAATGAAAGTGAGAAATTATTATTAAAGTAAATATTTTACAAATCTGCTAACTTTTACACTCAGTTGCTTAAAAAAACAAAAAGCGAAAGAAATAATTTCAGTAATCACAAGTGGTTACCCAACACATTTAATTCGACTTTCATATATGGAACTACTTTCCCTCAATAGAAATCCACTTTACTGGGCGCATGCCACTCAGTGTGCCCGTTAAAATGCATGCTGGGAGGAGAAGTGACTTTTTTCTGAGGTTGATGTCGAAATTGCTTACTTTGTCGAGAACAGCCTTTAAGCACATGTAACACATACCTATTGCTATAGACGTGTGATTGACGTTCCACAAACAACGGTGTCATTAATACGTAAGTTTATCCTGGCTATGGTTATCTTTCGTCGCCACCGCTGCGTTGGTTTTGCCGCATGGAAGTACCGGCAAACATGCAACGCATAACGCCATGGCAGTCACGATAAAATTCGCGTGCATTAGCCTGCAGAGGAAAACAAATTAAATCGAATAGAAAAAATACTAGAGACAGCTTATCTGATTCTAAGCATTATTTCTTGGACAGAATTGGGCATCTAAAAGAAAATAATTTCTGTAAAATTTTGTTTGGAATGTAACTTATACCGGTGTTTTTTTTTACAAAATAGATGTTGGAAACCGTCAACGTTTCAGACTTGTTTCTTAAGCGTATCGTTTGCACTGAAGATATATAAAACTGATCAAACACTAGGTTTATGTACAAATACTGCCCAGTAGTGCATTGATACTTCAGTCAAGTGGAGTGAGTGGGTGAAGAGATTTGGGCGGCTCTTAACATCGAGGTCCTTAGAGCCGATGAGGGCGAAGTGAGGTGAGAGTTCAGCATTTAACCTGTTTTACAGATCTCCTTCGTTTCGAGCGTAATGAGTACTGTCCAGTTGCGAAAATTCCACTTTTGTGGAAAAGGAAAAATTTACGGGCAAGCAATTCTGAAAATTAGTATGCTGACTTTTGCGCTCGTTTTCTCTGGCTAATTAACAATACAAGGTCCAAAAATAAAATGTTTTTTTCAGTCACGTGCGACTTTGCATGCCAAATAATGGCTGCCAACCTACATCGTAAAACTTTTTTTGTATTTAAGGGGAAAAAAATTTGGATGCTGGTTGTCAAGATGATAACTGTAGTTGAGTCTTAACTAGTGTTGCCAAATAATTGTGTACACTAGGGTCAGAATGGGCTAAGGTGGCCGCCTGGATAGGCCGCTGAACGGTGTGCAGAGCTCTGACAGAAAACGTCTTATTAAAAAACCGTCCAACGTGTCTGAGTGAGGTCTGCTTACGAATAGCATTTAAGAAACATTACGCGTCTGTATAAGTTTTTCAGTTCCTCCATTTATCTCAAAAACATGGTTTTGTGATAGGGAAAACGGCTCCAACATGTGTTTTCACGGTCATTTCCAGGTATAAAAATTCAGGTACAAAACATTAAAAAAGGAATAGGGGCGTGCATCAAATCTTAATTCCTATATTCACGCCATAAAATGGCAGGGTCTCCGCTGAAAGTCTCATAGAGGCGCGTTATCGACAGCAAGACTGCACGCCAGTTCAGTGCTTTGCGCTTAGAGGCGATGAGACAGTTGATGCGCCTGTCTCGGTCGCTTCTTGCACTCTCACGCCATTTTATACCTCAGACGTGCAACATTTCTTGAACCAGGCGCCCACCTTAAGAAGCGGTAGCGGAACGAGAACGGGAAGCTATACAGCTTCGCGGATTCGTGTTGTCACGATAAATGTTGGAGGAGGGGGAGGAAGGAGGGGGTTGATATTTGCTTGGTGGTGCAGCTGACCGCTGCAGGGGGTTGTTTGGCAGGGGTGTCGCACACAGAGAGCTTTGAGACGGGGGCGCACCCGCTTGCTCCAGGCGTCCGGCGCTGCGTTTAATTGGCAGCGTTCTACGGATCGCACACATCCGGCCGGCCGGTTATTGTGTTTGCGCTGTTTGTGTGTGGGCAAGCTTCCCCCCCCCCACCGCCTCCACTACCGTTACACATTGTCCTAACCATCCTCGCACGCAAAACAAGCACGCGAGCTCGCTAACATCCTGTGCTGCCCGGAGGCGAGCAAGTCGTCTGCCAGATTCTCACCTACGCCCATCAGCGATCTCGGAACTGCAAACAGCGAGGGATCGACTCGATACCGGCACCTCGCTATCCGCTACATCGAGCCGCTACAATCAGTGTTTAACACTTTCATTAAATATATATATACACGAGGTGTGTTCAAAAAATAAGGTGACTTTGCAAATTTCGAGGGCTACGTACATTCGATTATCGATTGTTTCATTGTTATGTTGGTAGACATGTCCCCAACATATGTTGACGTTATCAGCCATTTTGCATTGTTAGTTCATTTGTGATAGATATAAATGTTAAACGTGTTTTGGTGTGCTTGGCGATTTTTTCGCTATAGCAAACAATCGATCAAAGAATCTGTATAAACAACCCCGTAATCATGCCTCAGCCACCGTATTTCACCGGACGTGGCCCCCTGCGACTTGTTCCTGTTCCCAAAACTGAAGAGCCCCATGAAAGGACGGAGGTTTGCCACGATTGAGAAGATAAAGACCTGGGAGACTTCAATGCTATACCGAAATGCGCATATCATACATGATTCGAGGATTGGCAAAAAGCGCTGACACAAGTGTATAATATCTGAGTGGGATTACTTAGAAGGGGACAAAATAGATATTGATGAATACATAAATATTTATCGAGACAAAGTCACAAAATAACAAGTGACATTATTTTTTTAACATATCTCGTATATAATTTTAGGCATTGCAACAAACAAATATTTGGTTTGGAACTGTACTGATATCCAGACGACGCTTTGTCTTACATCGCGACCAATATAAGTATATATGTCCTTTATGTTACTGGCAGCAGTGGTTTATGAGGCTACGGAACGTAGTCTCAGCAGCGAATATCGTCTTCCACACGCAGGTAACCTTTCTCCTTGGACGGTATGTTCTTCTGTGTACAGTGTGGACCATGCACACCACTTCATATGCAACGTCCCGGATATAGGACACTGTGACTAAAAGGGTTAAGGTGGCCGCCTGGAATGAATTTTGCACGTCTGAGGCCTAAAAGCGCCAGAGCGCTAGGGGCGATCGAGACATGCGCATCCACTCTCTCATCGCCTCCACGCGCAAATCACTGATCTGGCGTGCAGTCTCGCCGTTGATAACGCGCATCTATGACACTTTCAGCGGATACCCTACCACTTTATGACGTAATAATAATAATAATAATAAAGGATTTATGCATATCCCTTTCCTTTTTAAGTGTTTTGTACCAGAATGTTCACACCTAAAAATGATCGCGGAAACACCCGTTTGAACCGTTTTCACTATCACAAAAAAATGCTTTAGGGAGAAATGGAGGAACTGAAAAACGTATACAGACGCGTAACGTTTCTCAAATGCTATGCGCAAGCAGACCACACTCAGATACATTGCACGGTTCATTAAAAAAACGTTTTCTGCTGGAGCTCCGCACACCGTTCGGCGGCCTACCCAGGTGCCACCTTATCTTCCCATCGATTTATTGGCTTACGGTCGAATTCCACTGAAATATTGAGAGCTCACTATAATCCACTCACGGTTACTTCACACTTCTCTGAAGCCTTGTTGAAGTTTTAATTCCAGGATATTCCTCCGCCTCGTGCAAACGAAGCTTGACTAAATTTGGAAAATTAAATTACACCAAAATGCCAATGCACCGAATTCTTGCGCACTCAGTGGTAATAATATTTTGCACGAGAACTATTTGTTACTAGGCGTTACCCCCACACATATGTTCTCACTTTTTTATTTGTATTGCTTATAAACGAAGCATTATATTTTATAGATATAATATATAAAATTTCCAACTTAACAAAAAAAAAATTACTTTTATAAACTCAAGTATAAAACGCCTGTGATACGTGGCGTATTTAGGAAATAACTAATAACGTCAGACACGGGGAGATTTTTCAAAAGGTTAATTCAAAATGCGTGAAGAAACCACGACTAGGCTATAGAAATTGTTTGACGGTCATACATAAAAACGTGCAAAATTCGGGTTATTATTTAAGGGACACGTTATATAAACTTAAAAACACGCAGGCATGTTCAATACCTTTGTCATTGAACAATACTTTATTTGGCATGCCCCGGGTAACGCCGCGCCAATAAATGAACAACTCACAATTGTGAGCCCCAATCACGCGTAGGTAACTCAGAAAAGGGAGTGAATTCACATTAAGCAGCAGCCAATGGAGAAACGACGTCGGCTCTAGTGTATACAGTACTATGAAGTTCTGTCTGATGACAAAAATAATAGCGCGAATTTTGCACGCCCCTAGTAGAGACCTGAAAAATTCGTGAGTTCAATGACCTGCTGACTAGACTCTACAGCCTCATGTACAAATATGCGTTCTCCAGGAGGTGTCAAACACCATGTTGACCAATGGCTTTAGTTATATTAACACACGTGTTTTCAATTCTAGCTTGTTTCAAAAAGAATCCGCGAATTTTTCAGATCTCTAGTCCCTAGTCATACATTACCTCAAAATGCGGATCATTTTTTGTTGGAATGTTGAACACGAAGGTTATTAAATCTTAAGTCTGTAACAGCTTCGTAAAGAGGGTTGTGCTGCTAATTTACTACTTTTTGAAATTTGCTTTTAAAACACAAGGCCTTACTGTAAAGCGTATATTTTTTAACAGACCCACCGACTGGCATGCCCGTAATGAAATTTACAGTGAGTTAAAAAAAATACCGACTTCTTAACTTTGTGTTGTAAGCGTGATGTTGATTTTTGTCTGCACAGAAATTAATTTCATCTATTTTCTCTTTGTTCCACGCACATAACTTATTTAAGTTCATAAAAGAGATACGCATTTGATCAGCGAACGGAAGAAGTTATCTGATCCATGATGAGAGAATTGAATGTGGTCAGAAAAGTAGATCATTAGCAGGTGTTTGCAAAACGCACAAGTAGCCACGATAAGCCTACGGCTAAGTTTAATTTAGTATTCCATCACATTTCGACAGAGGCTGTATCGTTTGGCGTTATAAAACGGTACCAAGACAGACTTCAGTTTACCAAGTATACTCGTGCAGATTTCACTTGTTTATTGTCTTTTGCCACAATCAGAGGCGGTTCTACTGCATACACGGCGCGATTTTCAAAATCGGGATAACAATTCATTTTATATCTACAAAAGTTTTATGCAAATAGCAAACCTATAACATCAGCGGGAGTTAATTTTCTGTGTGAAGACACAAATTATGTCCGAAGTAGTTATACTTTTTAATGCTTAGGGACCGTGTATATTAGTAGTAACATTTTTTTTTTTCATGTTTTACACATAAAACGTGTTAAATTACAGAATATTTGTCTTCATAAACTTAATAGTACAGTACTTGAAGGAAGTGTATTTACGTACGTATTTCAAATTATATAATTTAAGTCCTTAATTAAAATTTGCAAAGCAGAACACTGATTTGCTTAAAACATAGAGTAGCAGTTCACATTAAATTCCTAGTAGCATAAGTGAACAATTGAAATGCTATTGACGTTTTGGCAAATGCACATAAACATGTAACATTACCGAAAATTTGTCAGCTTAAATCAACACTTACAGATACTCCAGGATGTAATGTTAGTTTACACATACACGGTTGTTGTAAAATAACGCAGTGGAAGATGTGCAACTACAATAACACCAAGTATTTATGCGACGACCACGTTACTTTAAAAATACACAGTTTATGAGAGTAGCACGAGAAGAAGGTATGTTTGTACACTTATTTCAAAACGTGTACATTAAGATAAACGTGACATTCTTAAATCAAAAAATTCGTCTACTATAATTATGGTCAGTGTTTTTTCGCGTAAAAATCGGAGCACACAGTAGACTTCAACACTATAGATACAACTCATCTGATGTCATACCTCCATTGGCTACTGGTGTCATTTTCGCATTCGACTGGGCCACTCAGGATTCTGTAACTCCAACACTAAACCTACTTGATTCGTGGGCAAACAGTCAATACGGACCAGAACATGTTTCAGCCGATCAAAAATGCTTGGCGAACGTACAGTGCTTTGAAGTGTATCTTGTCTCGAAATCAAATATCACTCTATCTTACTCTAATTAAATAATTGTAGTGCGATTTTGAGTTCTAAGAATGCAAATTTTTTTTTAATTACACATAAAAATGGTAATTTAACAAAAGAATTTTGTGTGTGTAAACTAACATTGATATTTATAGTACAGCCAATAGGTAGGGACCGGCAAACTTTCGCACATTCATTTTAAGACAAGCTAAGACATCAAACGCATGAACATTTCTGTTATGTTTGTAACTAGAGTTCAGTTTGTGAGACACACCCAGATGAACTAGGATTCAGTAACAAACCTGCAAAGAAACGAGCACCGAACACCATGCCGCCTGGTCTGAGGTAAAACTGGCTACACATAGGGGCAGCAGTCAATGAACAGAAAGCTGAAGTTCGAAAATACATAGGACAGTCAGTGGAGTAGAGTTTACGGGTCGTTTGAAACGCGATATTTCCCTCTCCCTACCAACAGGGAATATTTCGCCGAACGCAGGAGCCAATGAAACACAAGACTTATCTCAATACCTCGCGCCGCCAATCAGTACTCGAGATAAAATTACGTTTCTCTCTAATGGTCACATTTTTCTAGGTTAGTGACTGTACCAGTTTGTATATTTGTCTGTTTCTTGTGTCTCTATTCTTGTTTATCATTAAGTACCTATGAAGAGTGTTTTATTATTGTTTACTATTAAATCCTTTGGCTGGTGGAGTGGTCTTTATTATTGCGTACCTTCTTGTGTGTTGTTATGATCCTTTAGTTGTCCTTTTCACTAGTTTCAGGTTTATTTTGTCCTATTTAATTTGGGTCATTGCTTTGCTGTGTTTCGGTTTTTCTCGGGGCTTTTCCAGAAATGAAATATTTGATTTTTGGGATAAAATATTTTTTGATTACTTTTTTTTCTCTGTGGGTAGAACAGTCATAGTTGCTAAAGCGCACAGCCACTCCTCATGTATTTTGTTACCGTCGTATATGCGCAGACCTCATTATATCTATATTATATATACAGATACATACATACATTCAAAGCGTTCGGATTCTCAGTCCCCAAACACCATACATAGTTTCATTGGACCAACTGTAATAAAAAATCCTTATACGTTTACCTCCGTAAATATATTTTTTTAATACAATTAAATTGAGTACAAAGTTGCGGTGAACAACGCCTGGAGAACAAAGCTGTGCGATCATCAGTGTAAGATAATTTGCATAGGAAGTAGGTGCGCTACGCTGCGTATGTACTTATTTTGTGTCCCGCGCCTGCCACTTATGCAACTTGTATTACGTGCATTATCTCGCCACCTTGTTCTGCAGGTGTTCTACGCCGCAACTTTGAACTTAACTATTTGGTATAAAAATACGTCTGCGGATGAAAGTGTGAAGGGCTTTTGTGTTACTATTGGTCCAAAAAGTAACCACCACGTTATTTCACTTTAGTGCACTCAGGTGTTCTGCGCCAGGAGGTCGCGGTTGCGAGCCTCGCCTCGGTCACGGATGTTCTCTGGTTCGCGGCGTGCACGCTGAGACGCGGGTTCGAGTCCAACTCGTTGCGTAGTTCAAAGTTATAACACTCCCCCCTCCCCGACCCCTCTCAGCTAGGGAAATTCCTCAATACTTCCTCACTGCATGCCTCCGTGACTCCACATGCAATCTGTCGCACGGTGAGGCTTACAGTGAGAATAAAAAGGCTGAATATAGCAAAGTTCGTATGGCGCAGGGGCCGCGGTGGCTGAACGGTTAGCCTACTAGCCTCCCGCCGAGGCGAACTGGGTTGATTTCCCGGCCGAGTTCACCCCCTGGATTTTCGCGTGTGTTAATCGTGCCGGACGATGCCACTGGTAGGCGGGTTTTCTCGCGGATCTCCAGTTTCCCCCAACCCCTTCATTCCGGCGCTGTTCCTCACTCACCTCAATCACGCTCATCGGCTATCAAGACCTCGCTGTTAAGAGCCGCCCAGATATCTTCACTTACACTCGTACGGCGCAACCAATGTATTTATTTGTATAGGGGTAATGAAATGTACATTGTTTTTGAAAGCAAATAATTTTGTTCTCATTCGGTTGACCCAAACTGTAAAATTTGTTATGCACGTAAAGATTTGTTTGGCTGTACGACGATTATAAACAGTTTCAGTTATTATAAAAAAATTTCAAACACAAACGGGATTCGAATCCACAACGCTCGTGAACGAGCGATGCGCCCTAGAAACCTCATTCTAAGTAACTTATAGTAATGTTAGAATGTGTTTAAATATAAACAATTAAAATGCTGGAAAAAGTGAGTGAATAAATATTTAAAGTTTTACACCATTTCTTCTTAGTTTCGTGTCGTACTTGTTTTATCAGGATTTTTCTACCACTATTAAGCATAAATAAATACACTTACAAATACAATTTCTACCCTAAGCGTCACAAAATTAAGAACAATCCCTCGAGCTGTATTTTTAAACCATGGCAATTAAATAAGCTGCCAAACAAACGCATAGTGTTGATTTAAATTAATATATTTTGAAAAGTATAATTTGTAAGGGGTTGTATGTATTCAAGAGTTTATTTTGTTAGATGAACCAAATCAATTTTGTTTAATTCAAACTATTCTTTAATCAACCAAATACTTTGTTGGGGCAACTAAATGTATGCTTGGCATTATATAAGTAAGTATTTTTGTGGCTGGAACAAACAGTTTTCCCACTGATTGCGCGATACTAGTGGTGGCTGTATTTCCGTGGAAACATTCCAAGACTAGATGAACTCCAAAACACTTAATCTTACATCAACTTTCGTTATTGGATGGTTTTCATTGCAACGAGTCCTAGCTATCTACACGTGAATCTCCGAGACTTTTCAGTAGGAGCATAATTCTGATTGGTCCAATCGTAAAAGAAAACGTCATAGAATCCATAACAAGAATAATGGCTAGAGATGGTGGTTTATCGAGGAAAAAGTTGACTGTTTGTTAGGATTCAACGTACTGTTAATATGTCCGACAGTTTTATTTCTTTACTGGCTGTCAGACATGTATGAAGCTAATATCTCATTTAACTGGGCCAATGAAGATTATGATACTCTAAAGCAGAACGTTTGTGAACGGCATGCAAAGAAATTAGCATATTCAAAACCTTGGTCATCCAATCATAAAAGAATAAACCAGCTATAGTGTCATCGAAGATGTGTTGGCTCAAATATATTTGGCGATTTTCCATCTTCCCTATTAATGGCGAAACAGCCTTATATGTCGCGAAATCGAGCAGGACATGCCAGAAAAATGGCGTCACCAGGTGACAAGGAATTCGGTTCTCGTTTCTTGACATGCATTTTTAGTTGTTCAGAGCTCACCTGGGGTTGTCTTATAAATTGCTATCCAATTGCAAACATGAAAATATACACAAGTGATTGAAGTCTAGGCGACTATCAAATTAATTGGCGAAATTTTCCAGTCTCTCCTATACATACTTGTACTAAAAGTCGATGCAGACAATTTGTTCGTCGTGATGCCTAAAATTACACACCTAGAGAAAGATTTGCTCCAGCTAACAAAATACTTGTTTGTATTTGGCCATTTACACATTTAGTAGCGCCAGAAAAATTAGCCGCTGAGCAAACAAATCTTGAAAAGCAACAAAATTGATATGGTTCATGTAAGAAAATACACAATTTGTCTACATAAGGTACAGTTCAAAGCGCCGTCGGGTCGTCCAGCTTTTTGTTTGATTTGCTAAAACATGTTTTGGTACGCGGTAACTGTTTGCGCACTAATCACGAAGATCCAACGTGAGAGTTACGTAACCCTGAGTGGTTCGTTCAAATGCGGACACATCACTAGTAACCAGTGGAGGTTTGACAACAGCTGATGTGTGTATTTAATATTAAAGTCTACCGTGTGCTCCGATTTTTACGCGAAAAGTCACCGGCCCTAGATATGTATATTTTTTGCCACTATTTGATTGCTTTCGTTCGAAAACAGAGCTCGAGGGTTTGTTTGTAATCTTTGTTACTATAAGGGTAGTAAAGGCGTTTGTTTAATCATTTTTTACGTTTAATAATGGTAAAAATATCCTATTGAAATAAATTCATCAGAAAACTAAAGAATAAAACTGTAATCTTGATATATTTTTTCTGCACTTTATATACTCGTAGCATATGCACTGTATGTATTAACTTCAACAACAGTCACTTGAAGTGATGTTGCTATGTCGTGGCGTAGCACTCGGACGCAAGAGATCTGAGTTCGAATCTTGGTAGAGCTTTCGTTTTTTATAATAATAGAAACATTTTAATGAACATAGAGTCATTAAAATCTTTGGTTGTACAAACCAAATCTTACAGTTTGGGGAAACCGAATAAGAGTAACAAATTAATTTGGCATCAGTTACAAAACATTTATTGCCCCTATACAAACAATTGATTTGATCTCGCCAAACTCACTTTGTTTCACTGTAAAATAATTTAATTAATTTTTTTCTGAGAAATTAAATGGAATTTTACAAAAGTTTGTAACCGTAAAAAAATTTCTCTTGTAAAATTACTCGCTTGTAATACAACAAGAGCCATGTTCGTAATAGACCTCAATATACGTTTGTACTATGCTGACCCGTACCCACGAGCTCAAGCAAAATTACGGATACCGGATATAGCTGTGTGTGCAAAAACTATGACCAATGTAATATGAAGTTGCGTGCAAAAAAAAAACACTGCAAGTTTGAACGAAGCAAAACACTTAAAAAAATCAAACAATCAGAATAAAACGACGACAATTTTAAAAACATGTCATGCAATTACTCTTTAACTTTATATCTACTCAAGGGTCTTAAAATTTTATAAATGCCTAACTTTTAACCGAATTACTTAATTCATGTTTTGTGTGCATTTTCTGCTGGATACAGAACAAATATAATTGTAGAGAGAGTATATGAAGTTGATTTTGTTAATAAAGGTGTGGGCTGACAGTGCAAATGACGTGGATTCTAGTACCCGTGCTGGCATTGTGCAACTTTTTTTTCTGTTGAATTATGTTTTGAAATAATTTTTCCTTATTCCCTGTTTTCAATTCATCACATTTGTTCCCAAGAAGAAACACATAATTTTATGCCCTCTTCTCATTAATATAAGTCGTTATACAAGCCTAACAATTTTAATGTTAGAAATACATATTTTGTGGATTTTGCAAGAAAACTGTTTGTAGTTCTACAAAGGATTTTCTTCGCAACTGGGTTTCCAAGGATTTATTCTTTAAAAAGTAAAAGCACAAAAAATTTTTTTTTCCATGTTGTTATTTGACGAAAATTTATTCTCAGCGCATCCTTACGTGTGCCAGAAAGATAATTTTTTTTTTTCAAGTGGGCTGCAAGCGCGAGGGATACTTTACGGCGGTCGGGAGTTGCTCATCCGCTTTTGATTTCAGCGCTCGAATGTAGCGACTAGGCTGGCTTTGCCTGTGAGATAAAGGAAGAGAAAGGGGAGGGGGTGGGGGGCTGGGCCCTGCCCCGCTGAATGGCATTCGTCCGGACGGCTCATTTGACGACCTCGCGCGCAAACACTCGTTCGTCGGTTCTGTCGGCGCCGGCTCCCCGCGTTTGGACCACCCCCCCCCCNGCCCTAGCAAGCGGACTGCAGCCTTCCCGTTAATGAGGAACTCTGTTACGTGAGGCGCTTCGCAGCCCGACAAGCCGCCTGTGATGCGGGACTAATCCCTGGACCGGCGTTTTCCACGCGGTGTGCCGTCGCTGACGTCTGGATTTCTCTCTCTCTCTCTCTCTACGCACAACCTGTCCGCGGTATCTTCACACTTTGTGAATCGGACCTTTGGAAAATCACCCTGCGTGTGACGTGTTTGGTCATTTCATAAACTCGCCACGTATTGAAACCGGTTTATACACGTGTTAACGTAAAAACACCTTGTTTTTACATAAATTTAACTTCTATTTATTTTTTATTTACAAATTATAAAACTTCATTTGTATTTGATAGGAATAAAAGCAGGGATAAAAAAGCTGTGAAGGTAAAGAAAATAGTTCTTAAGCAAAATAAAATTACGTTGACTGCGCACGAATACGGTGAGTTAACCCTTTGGTGTAATTTTAAATAATTGGTTAAGCTTTGTTTATATGAGGTGGAGGAATTTCCTGGAAGTATAAAATTAGCAGAGCTTCGGAAAGTTGGAAGTAAAGGTGAACAGCTTACACAGCCTATTCGCGGTAACTTCACAGTATTTGAATCAAATCTTTGAAAAATCAATCCATGTATGACGAGTTTGATTGTTCCCTAAATACGCAATGTACCACAAGCGTTTTATACGCGTGTTAACATTAACGTATCTTATTTCAAGTCACACTGAACATTTACTTATATTTTGTCTACAAATCACGTATTTCATTTATGATTAATGTGAATTAAAACAGAGAGGAGAGAAAAAAAGTCGTGTTAGTAATACCATAGGCCGACATCCCTTGGCGCAGTAAGTTGGTGAGCCTCCGGTCTGGGGTGCGGGAGGTTCTAAGTTCGATTCCTAGACAAGGCATGGGTGTAAGGTAAATTTAGGCTTTAAGTTAATTTATAATCCGTCCCCTTATGAGATTTCTGGCATAACACCGGGGGAAGTTAATAAGACCCAAAAAAGTCAATACCACAGAGGCGAAATAGTATGGCAGATCCAGTGAAAGAAATCAGCAGAGATAATTTAACAGGAAAGTTATATAATGTAATTTAATGGTTGCGACAACTAAACTTTAGTACCAGCAACAGAATGTTCTGAAATAATTTACCATCCAAATTGTTATCAGACCAATCTAAATATTGTTCAAAGTTATTCTGTTGTGGGAGCCATCTTTTCTGTAGCAGGATCAGTGTTTTCTGTAGTAGGAACTATACAGATAATTGTGAACACAATCTTACAGTATTGTTATGATAACAGAACAAGTTTTTGTAAATTCAACAGTGCTGTTTAATAACTGCAACAGAATGTTCTGTAGAAATAACTTTTTTTTTAAAGTTTACAGAAAAAAATATGGTAGCTAAAACAATGTCACGGACTGTTGGAGCTAACCTCCGATTTTGTTAAGATTACAGAGCTAGTATTGTAGAGTAAACAAACAAGTATAGTAACTTAACAACAGCGCAGCGGACTGTTAGAGGTACCACCTGATTCGGTTAATATAAAAGAAATGGCATTGTAGAGTTAACAGATATCTATGGTAATTACAACAGTACCGTGGATTGTAAGAGGAACCATCTGATTCTGTTAATATAAAATAAATGGCATTGCAGAGTTAACAGATATCTATGGTATGAAGGATATTTATGGTCGCCACCGCACAAAGCAAAGGATCAGTGGTCGGGGACTCGGACGTCTTCCAGGAGAGAAATCTGATTTGTTGAAGTTCGTGCGCTTCTCGTGTGCGAATGGTCAATGCCCACATAAACGAATATGCAGTACGCGGTTCGCTGTTTTCAAGAGGTGCACACTAAGGAATCATTCGTAAAATTGCCGTACCAACGAACACGAATAGCGAGAAAGTGCGAATGGTAAAGTATTTTCCCATAATTTCACATTACCTCTCCTACACTCGCTCACGAAACAGTCAAATGCGTAGGGAAGTCCCCAACCTTGTATAGTAACGACGCTCAACATTCCTATAATTGTATCAAAAACTTTTATTACACTTTCGGAAGTTTACCAGGAATTTTTTTTACAGCGCACGTTAAACAAAAGTACAGCGCAGATCAAGAAATTGAACGATTGCAACACTTGAGCTAGTAAATAAATTCGGGACGGAACGGGTTAACCAAATGGAAAAGTTTAAATTTGTACACGGCATAAGAAGGACCCAGTTACAGACATAGTTTGTGTGTCAGCAGCAACGGATATCAATGCCAAGGGAAATGCGAAGTCCGTGTTGGTGTTAGCTTCTGGACTTGCACATCACTGACCATGATTTCATCTGTTCTGCAACATGTCACACGAGACATTTTCGGATCTCTGCAAATTAACATTTTTCACTCTGTACACATTTACAGGCACTGAAGACAAGCTATAATTATGTCACTTATATCACAGTTATTGGAAAGACATATTTGTTGACCTCTGCTTTCCCACTTATCACAGTATTATTTTTTAATTAATACCCTGTTTGACACGCTTACCCTTCTGAATAGAGTTTTTGACTGGTTGGCCATCAGCCAATGGATAACCGATTGCCTCACGATCGAATCTCCTTTCATATGTTAGACTTTATGCAATCTACATCGAGAAAAATATTCTTTCCAGCCAAATATTTCTTTATATAGAGCCAAAAATATATTTAGTTGTCCAACAAAATACTCTGTTCAGTACGCAAAACTTGAAAAGCAGCACAAATAATATCGTTCCTGTAACAAAATACTCGCTTGAATGAAAACTAAATTGTGTTTTGGGCCAAAAGAAATTAAACTCTCAACAAAATATTTAACGGAATCAACTGTATATATTTGTTTGGTCACTTAGTTGATTGCTTTCATTCGAAAATACAGCTCGAGAGATTTTTTTTTCGTGACAATTACGATAATAACGGTACTTTCTAGTGCAATGGTTAATAACGGTACAAAACGATTTCAACAGGAAACTAAAAGTAAAGCTGTAAAACTTGAACTATTTATTTGCGCGATTTGTCCAGTATTCGAAATTTATAGATTATAAAACATTCACGACTCATCAGTAGAGACATGAAGAATTCGCGGATTCGTTTTAAAAGAAGCTAGAATTCAAAATACGTTTGTTTAGATAACCTTAGCCATTGGTCCACACGGTGTTTGACACCTCCTGGAGAACGTTGGCCTAATCGTCGCCTTCTACTGTGACAGCAGACAACCAATGTGCAGTTTATATGCGCATATTTGTACATAAGACTGTGGAGTCTAGCCGGCAGGTCATTGAACACGCGAATTTTTCAGGTCTCTACTCATCAGTAGGGACAGTGACTTTTCGCGTGAAAATTGGACACACAGTAGACTTCAATACTATGTACACACCTCAGCTGTTGTTATACCTCCATTGGCCGCAGGTGCCGGGTCCGTCTCCGACACTTAACCTTCGTGACTCATGCGTAAACGGTTAACACGGGCCAGAACATTTTCTTAGGCAATCAAAGAAGCTGGACGACCCTTCAGTGCGTTGGACTGTATCTCGTCTCGAAATATTTACGCGAAATATCATCAGTAGTCACTTAAGCTGAGGCGTAGAGCTCGGGCATATCATTTAGTTTCGAATCTCGGCCGGGCTTCTTAATTGTCAGTATTGACCGAAACTGTTTAACCTGTTCAGTCAGACAAGTCCACAATTGTCTACACGCTGCAAATGAATGAGAGTTATGACCGGAACTGTACACAGCAGGGCACCGGTGCCCAGTCTTGCTTGCGGATAATCTTATTTGTGGACTTTACTACACCTCTTTGACATGAATGGTTAATGCCTTTATCTTCGAACAAGCAGCACGTTGTTCATTGGCTGAAAGAAAAATGCTGATGACAAGTACAGTCGTACCAAAAAAAAGGAGGCTGTTGCAACACTTCAATTCAGAAATTAATATGTAGCCGAACGGGTTAATGAGAACTAAAGAAATGTTTAGTTGCAGTAACCAAATATTGGTTTGGGGCAACCAAATAGGAACAACGATATAATTTCGTTTCAACAACAAAATATTTGATTGCCCCTTTACAATAAATTAATTTGGTTGCGCCAAACAAGCTTTGATTCATTCAACAAAACCTTTTACTCTGTATGTTTTGTTTAATTCAGTTGTTATAAAATTATTATAACTTTAATTCATTATAACTTGTCTAGGTGTGTTGTAGATTCCGTTTAGATCTTGACAAGCACTAAAGAAACAACGAAAAAAACTTCTATGCGAATTTTGTTTCCAGTAGGAGAGAAATTTTTTCAGTGAAGCTGAAATTACGCTCGGAAATAGTAATACTTGTGTTAGTAAAATTAGTATTTATTTAACACTTAAAATATTATAGTGTGTCCGAGTGTGACTATACCTACATTAAAAAAAATACATTTTCTCTATTTTCGATAACAAAATTCGCGTGGATCTACAGTAGTTGCAATGTTTCGTTAGTGATAGTCAGGATCTCAAAAAAGATTTTGCAGAAACATAATGTAGATTGTATTAACTGTTACATATGAAAATATATTTGATAGGGAGACAAATGACTTGCACTCCATTAATTGACAGCCAGATGTTAATAAAACTTTATTCATTGCAGTAAGCGTGTCGAATATGGTAAGAACCAACGGGAAAGTTGAGATCAACAGGAATAGCGTTTATTAATAGATATAAGTGAAACAAATCCAGTTCGTCTTGGACGCCAGTAAATATGACCCGAGATCAAAGTGATAAGGAGGAATCGAATGCAGCTTACACGCCAGGTGTGCGCAGGAATCAAAACCTTAGAAAAAATCGCGACTGACTTCCGTCATCGAGATATCGATCTCGATTGCTGTGATCTGAGGACCAGCCGGTTAGTTACTCTGGTTTGCGCAACGTCAGCAGCAGATGCCCGAAGGATTTTCTGAGCTGTCACGCGGCGGCCGGGACCAACAAGAGTTCTCTTTGAAGGGATCGGTCAACGGTCGCTGCGAAACCTTCAGCATTTCTATGAATCGGTTCGCGCTATCACTTCCCTTTCAGCGGCCGGGCGGCGCAACGACCCAGTTTTATCTGCGCGGCTTCTGCTCTACGCGAACAACGGCAGCTCTGTGCCGTCCCGGGGAAGCGTCGCGTACAGCCAGCTCCTTTCATTTCTGTGCGAAGCGCTTCGTTTGGATCCAGTCCGACGTACACCTACCTGGCAGACTGCAGTGCTATCTCTCGAACCCGCACGATGTTCGCGTCGAATTTTATTTCAGGTGTGGAAAGAGACAACACGTTGATGTGAAACCTACCTAACAGCTTCTCACGACAACTCACACTTTTCAACCTATGGAAACGGTTCAGTAGATCCACTACACGAGAAGCCGCTAATTATAAAATATATTCTGTATCAGCAACAAATCAATAACATCAGCAGGGGAAATGAGATGACCTTATTGGCTCTTGCTTCTGAATTTGTACAGCACCGATCATGATTTCGCCTGTTCTGCCACATATCAGACCATAACGAGTATTCGCGGCTAACCCATTCACTTCCGAATTAATCTTCGAGCTGAAGTGTTGCTAGCGTTGAATTTTTTTTGATGGGCGCTGTACTTGTGTGGAGCGTGTTTCTCGCAACCAGCCGACAACTTACTGTGTGATGTGTTTGTTGATGTCAGCATTATTCAACGACAGACGAGAAATGCAACACAGATAAAAGTCTAACCTTGTGCCAACAGTATTAATGTTAAAACTAAAAAAATGGTTTGGTTATTTGTGAGCCGTCATTAACTAATGTTGCTGTTAGTGTAATATACAGTTATTGAATTATTGCTACTCTAATGTGGAATTGTTACGCGTCATATCTGTCTGCTCGCGAATCACGGACGGTCAGTATTAGTGAAACGTAATTCAGATTGGCTCACTCATGTTACAGACTCTCTTCACACGAAAACAAGCTGCCAAAAGTCAAATGAAGACTGAAAGTGTACACATAAGATTTTGAAGTCTAGCTTCCACGTAAAACCTTTTCGAGGAAAACCGGTGGCTCTTACAATGGTTTTAGCACGCCCAGTTTAACTCCGCAAACAGTAATTGACTAATAGAACTGGTGTTGCCGTCTCACGTGCCACCAAGTTAAAAAACAAACAATCCCACCAATACAGCACCCAACAAAAAAAAAATGTTTGTGGTCCGAGTATACATATATGTTCTAGGCTGCTGCCACATGGATTCGAAGAAATACGCTTACCTCTACTAGGTGTACCTATTTTTTGTGACAATATTCCATAACTTATTTCACTTTAAAACACTTTAATTCACAGACACTTTCGTGATTGTATGCCACAGTAACTAAGCTTTGATTGGCCCAGTCTGATAAAAAAAATCGTCTTGTAAAGACACTCGGTCGAAAACTAGAGACCTTCAGAAATCGCGTTATTATTTGGCAACAGACTAAAATTCGCAGTACTGTATATTCTCAAGCCGGTGTCGTTTCTTCATTGGCTGCTGCATAGACATGAAGCCACGCCCTTTCTGACTGGACTTCACGTGATTGGACTACACAGACGTGCTAGTGTTCATTTATTGGCGCACAGTTACCTATGGCGTGTCAAATAACGTATGGTCCAGTCCAGAGACAAACGTGTTGTGAAGGTACAAAGGTTTGAAGTTCAACGAGTCCCAAAATAATGCCGCGAATATTGTAGGTCATTACCAACATCGAATGAAAGTTGCCACACGTAAATCATTTAAGAAAATAAAAATGGCAGCCCTAACATTTACTCATGGCCATTGATCTATTAGGCCGTGATCATACAGTAAACAGAAGTACGCTGTTAAAAATAGCGGTTTCGATATGTTGAGAAGTAGTGCTGGTCAACAATTCTCCAGAACTTACTGTAAAATTACGGACACTCTAATTTTTCAATAACGGACTACCTGTAAACCTCACAGAGTACCTTACCGTGAATTCACATCACCTCTACGTAAATTTACCTCTTAGTATAACTGTACTTCCAGTTAACAAAAAATATTTACGAAAAAAAAAAAATTCTTTAATTTTTGCTATGCTGGTATTTAAAATAAATGTGAAATTTCCCGAACATTTTGGTGTAAAGCAAGATTTGAATATGAATCAAAAAATTTTGCGGCCTTGTTCTTACCACTCGCCTATGACCTTCTGTAATAACGTTGGGTAAAAACTAGAGATGGTTATTTGTCGCGGGAAAAGTTCACGGTTTGCTAGGATTCAAAATACTGTATGCATGTCCGACAGTTTTCTTTCCTTATTGGATGTCATGCATGTATGAAGATACTACTCCTTTTCACTGGACCAATGAGTTTTCTGATGATATAAGGGAGAACGTTCATCATTATCCTGCAAACAACTTTGCCGAGTCAAAACCATGTTCATCCAATCACGAAATAATAAACTACTTATAGTGTTATGTTGGTTCAAAAATTTTTCGCTATTTTCCCCCATCTCTAGTAAAAACACGTTGTTTCTAGCATTGTGACGCATGTAAATCTTACAGTTTCTAGTAATGCTTGTGTGCTTTAAGCGTTGCTTACTGTCACAGGTGGTTAATGCTTCTTTTAGATGTTAAAAGAAATATGTTAAGGTGGCGTGGATTTTCTAACCTGCTGAAGAAACTTTAATTTTCTGGTTACCGTGGCAAATAAATCTTCGTACAGACTCGGGATTGCTCGTAATGGAGACCCGCAGATGTAGGAAATACAGATATATTCCGTATTTTGCATTTATAGAGCTCATATCCGGGTTTTGTCGTTACGGATCGTGTTTCTGCACACATTAAATACATTTCCGTAAACATATAATACGTGAATATACGGAAAGTTTGAACAGTGAAGAAGGCCGGCTTAGCCCGTTTCGAAACGCATTCATATACGAGCTCTATAGTTTTTTTAGCGGTTTCTTTACAATTTTTGTATATAATCATTGAAGAACCAACCTATATATGACGAGTTCGAGTACTTCCTACATATGCCATGTATCACAAGCGTTTTACACTTCTGTTATAGTAAAAATACGCCTCTTTTGGTTAAGTTTTATCTTTTATTTATAGTTTATCTATACATTACATTATTTTATTTATTATTTATATGAATATAAACAGTAAGATAAAAGGTGTGTTTGTAATGCTTAGAAGGAAATAGTTATTATGCAAAATATTATTTTAATGAGTGCGCACGAATGCGGTATGTAGACCATTTGGTTGTATTTTCTATAACTGGCAAATCTTTGTTTGCACGAGGCGGGGTAATATCCTAGATGTAGAACTTCAGCAGGGTGACAGCAAAGATGGAAATAACCGGGAATGGACTATCGTGTTCCAATCGTGTAATATTCAGGCGCGCATGTATACGTGCGCCCAGTGTGGTTTTTGCAACCACGAATGTGTTGAGCAAAGTATTCGTGAAGTAGATCGCAACACTTCTAACAGATCACGGGAAAATTAAATCTTTCAAACACCGGGCAATTTTTTTTTACTGCCGCGCTCTGTTGCCAGCCGCAAGAACGTTTCAAGATTGACGTGTCGTCGAACGAGTTAGACGGTACCTCAGGTACTAGACGACGGGGGTCTCGGAACTACGCCGATAGCTACCGGTCACACACTTTCCCGCGAAATAACGGGAAGGTATTTATTGCCATGAACCCTAGCAACCAGGCAGGCAAGATGCGTCCATGTTTGCGGGATACAGAAACTCGCCGAGCACGAGGTAGCTTCTTCGTGTGTCGCGGGCGAGCTGATTAGCATATCCAGATATAACAGATGTAGCAGATATAGCATATCCAGATATAGCAGATCCAGCGCGAAGCGCTCTTCGTCGGCGAAAAATGAAGGGCACACTCTAAATTCGGATCGGAGGAAAACCACTCATTCGCAGTGAAATTAAACTACTTGAATCAGTGAAAATGGTCGCACATTGAATCAGTAGAAAACCACTGATTAATTCAGTGAAAAAATCGCACTGATTGATTTTTGACGTGAAATAATTTCACCGACTGAATAAGTGACGGCCAACTGCAGTGGCGAATTAAATAGTGTTTTTATTGAATTCAGCCAAATAATTACGAGAAATAAACACATTTGCGATAGTTTATTATTTATATTGCGCAATTTACTGTAATTTATAATAATGTAAAAAAATATCAGCAGGTGGCGAGGATTGAACTCACACTCTCTCCCCAACTGGCTCTTAGCTACCAAGCCAAGTTCTTAACATAGAGGAAAGTGTCTGTTATATTTCCTCATCGAAAGCGTATAGTTTTAAATTGTACGCCCCTACTTTCCGTTTTTGGTTTGATTTGTACCGTTAGGATTGTTAAAACGAATAGTACACATGAGTGCACTCTCTTCACCACATTATATGCAGTTTAAACATTCAAACAGAGCGCTGTGATGATTATATGAAAACGAAAAGAAAGACGAAACACATTTTAGAAAGTATTTCGTAATTGTTTTATTAGTTTATGCGTTGTTATTTTACTTGTAACGCGTTGTTTAACGGTGATTTTTGCACGTTGTTTGATGGCCATTTTTAAACGGTGTTTATCTGTTACTCAGTTCAAAAGTAAATCACTGAAAAACCGTGAACAAAAAACGACTGACGAATCAGTGGAAAATGTCAGTGATTCAATAAGTGAAGGAAAACTGGGAATTTTTTCACTGATTCATTAGTTGAACTCACTGAAGTGACTGTTGAATTGGTCAGATACCATTAACTAATCGAAACAGTGAAATTCTCACTGATTAAGATTTAGAGTGCACTTTTTGATGCCCTATCGTTTTGCACTAAGGCTCGGCTTCTCCCCTTTTGCAAAAATTTTTCATTTACCCGTCATAATTTTGGATTCATAGTAATTACTGACAGTGAACGAGTGTAGAAAATTTACATTTAACGAATTGTTTAATATTTTTGTGCGTAATTTTAATCGCGCGTTACATGCTTGCTGTAAAAACCCGAGAAATTTGACATGTCGTGTTGCAAAAATTTTGTATCTTAGAAAATAATCCTTGTAGGTAATGTCTAAAAATTGACTGGAGTTTAGTACAATTGTACAATAATACAGTTTTTGTTGACCATCACCCTTACTAGGCGGTGATTGGCGAACAGCGTCTAAACCGGTTGGTGACAATTTACGCCATTTTGCTGGCGTGTACGGTGACATTCACTTCTGTATACTTAAGTGAGGAGGAGTGGAGAGCGGATGCAGAGATTTGGGTGGATATTAACAGCGAGATCTTGAGAAAAGATGAGGGTGGAGTGAAGTGAGTACTGAGCAGCGCCGAAATGCAAGGCGGAGGGAACGGGAGAACCACGAGAAAACCCGAAGTCCAGTGGCATCGTCCGGCACGATTCCCACTTGCACTGGGAACGATCCCACCGGGAATAGAACCCTGTTCGTCTATGTGGTAGGCGAGCAGTCTGAACACTACACAACCGCGACCCCTCTTAAGTAGGCTACTCTTTAACCGCGGCTACCAGCGATGAAACTTGAGAAAAGAATATTTACGAAAGGAGAAGAGAAAAGTTTGCGTGTACGGCGAACCCCGGGTACATACGCCAACAGAAAGAACCTCACTGGCCAGCAAAATGGCGGAACGTAGTTGGTCAATAAAAGCTAAGGGAATAACTTGCCGGACTGCAGCCCGACCGACAAGGAACCTTCGACAACACGCAATAGCCAATCAGACCGAAGGTAAGTTGCTAAGTCTTCGTTTGGTCAAGCCGACCTCCCGTGGCGCAGTCGGTTATTAACACGCCAGTCTACGATGCGGGAGGTTCTGGGTTACAATCCTAGGTAAGGCAAGGGGGTTAGATCAAGTTAAGTCATAAGTTAGTTTAGTACCCGTTCCCTGATAAACTTTGAAGCGTAGCACCGGGGGACGTTAATGAGTCCTATCCAATCCAATCCCATCGCGAGGTGAAACAGGGGACGGATGCGCCCACGCCAAAGAAAAATCCATGCAGTTCAAATTCTGTACGCTTCACCTGTTCTGTGACTTGGTCAAATGTGTTATTACAAACGGGAATCGATTGTTTACTGCCGAGGCAAGCAATATTTCCACGCGTATTTATCGTTTTAAATCACGCGGTCGCATGCACACACGTTACCTCTGGAAGAAGGTGAAATACTATGAAGACAGAGCCGAGTTGACAGTTACTTACGTACAAGGATATGGCTGGGGCAGCGTTAAAAAAAAAAAGAAACCCCGAGGAGCAACGCTCACGTGAACTTGTGCGAGCCGAAGCGATAAAGTCGACAATCGTAGATACTTCTTCGGCGTTATTGCCTCTGCGGCCGTCGCGGGGTCAAAAGGCGGATATTGAAATCCATGATGCAAACTCCTGTCGGTTTTCCATAGATACGCGTTCAAATTTGTAAGAGCAACGCGCCGAGCACAACCGATTAGTATACTTGCGCATAAGTCAGGAAGCTTGACTTTCTCGTTGATATTTGCGCACTTGTTGTAGGTGGATATCCTATTTGTACATCCGCACATTGCCGTTCGTTACCGGCCATGTGAAATAAGATTGTTCCGACAGTGAAACTCTATTGTACAAGAGCAAACATTAGGGGTTGTGAAATTTTGCGAAAAGATTTCAAGACAGGTTATATTTCAAAACTCTGTAGGGTAGTTTACCTGTCTTGATTGGCTGTATTACTCTTTGAAACGCGTTAACGGTCTGCACACGATTCACGTAGGAGCCGTGCCGAAGTTGCTGAATTCCAAACGGCCCGGTCAATTAGGAAAACTCCTTCTCAAGCAGACAGAAACCAATGGCAATATACGAACTGCTGTTGGGTTCTTATAGTATTGAAGTTTACCGTGTGCTCATATTTTTTTGTGAAAAATCACTAGCTCTACAAACATCTAAAAATGGCCAAAGAAAAAAAAACAATTCAGTCGCGAAAATATAGCACTTTAATGTCTTGAAAGAGCGTACAACTAGACAATAATTGTTATTTGAAAGGAAAAAAAATATTTAGAAAGCACACTGGAGGGTAAGCGTTCGTCTTTTGTCATTTTTCACCGGACCGCGACATTCGAGCACGCGCACACGACGGGTAACTTTCTGGGAGGCCCGACCGCCGACACGATAACTTACAATAGTGGAAAGTCAAACTTGATAAACAACAACGTAAATTGTGTATGGCACGGCGCGCGCCCGGTTTATAGGCCAATAAACATGCCGCGACAGCTGCCACGATGGACGGTAAATCAGATTTTACTGTCGTGATTGTTTGTTCTAGGGGAGTCGATGAGGGGGTGGGGGGGAGGCAGAAGAGGCCATCCACCCAAAGATGAGCCGTGCATTGAACGCAGGACGCACGAAGGCAGACTTGTCCCCTGCAGCCTCGCACAACCCGTCAGCTCCTGGCCGAAGTCTCGAGCGCGCGGAGGACTGCCGCTCGTTCGCAGTCCGTTCGTGGCCTCTTCCAACTTTCCTGAAGCCCGGCTTCAGTTCCGCTTTCCGGCTGTTCCCCCGCCTCGTGCTAACGAATAAACTTGTGTCGAGAAAATCGCAACAGAAGGGACAACGTACCCCGTTCGTGCGCACTCGGTTTAATAACATTCTGCATGGAAACCTTTTTCTCACTAGGCGCTACCAACGCCCCTGTATTCTCTCTGATTTTGTTCGTATTAATTGTAAACGAAATTATATAATGTATATGCGATATTAGGACTATTTCAATTTAACGAAAAAGAATGTTCTTTTATATTAACGGAAGTATAAATAGTAAGTGATAAATGCCATATTTGGGAAACAGCCAAACATTTAATCTATTTGGGTATTTTTCCAATAGTTCAATTCAAAAAGAGTGAAGATATCGCGAATATACTTGCTTACCTTAAAGACCAAGTGTACACACTTATGTACATAACGCACGTGTAGGAAATTTTCGGCCTGTACTGCACACTGCGAAGCTCAGTGGCCAATGATCATACCCGTTGGTAAATTGTTCGCGAACCGTCTTACAGGTCATAATTAGAGACGTGGAAATTTCGCGAATTCGTTTGAGGGCAATCTAGACTTAAAACACATGTACGTTTTATTTGATTTTCAATCGGATCACAGTTTTTTAGTCACGCCCTGGACGCATTTCAGCCAATAACCAACCTGCAAGAAAAACCCCGACTGAATGCCGTGCAAGCTGGACAGGGGGAAAACTGGAGCAACGGGCCAATGAACAACTTTCTGAGGCTCATTCGTGTACACAAAGAATAGTGGAGACTGGCTTGTTGCCAAATGAATCCGCTAATGTTCCGGGTCTCTAGTCATAATTGGTTCATATAACTATAGCCAAACTGACACACAGCCTACAGCTCACTGACTGAGGAAACGATGTAAATTTTGTGTTGATTTAATTACAGCACGCATCATAAAATTTTTTGTTTACCACAATTGAAACCTTATATAAAATTGGGTCTGAAAGGTTATGGTTGAGTAGTGACGCTACTCCCGGCCCCCTTAACAAGTCTTGTATTTATTAATTGCTCTTTGTAAGAAATCGTTATGATCAAAAATTTGAAAATTAAATCTTGGTGTGATATACACAACTGCGTTACGGACATTCTGAAACCAGATCATCTTACTTCTGTCAGCATTTTTCCGTAAAGGTAGGGGCAGTTATGTTTCGCGAAAAGATTTCGAGACCAGATACAGACCAAAGCATTGTAAGGTCGTCCAGCTTCTTTGATTGGCTAAAAAATGTTCTGGCCCGTGTTAACCGTTTGCGCACAAATCACGAAGGTTCAGTGCCGGAGTTACTTAATCCTGAGTGGCTCGGTCAAGGACGGACACGGCACCAGCAGCCAATGGAGGTATAACAACAGCTGGCGTGTCTATATATAATTGAAATCTACCGTGTGCTCCAATTTTTACGCGAAAAGTCACTGGCCCTACGTATGGGGTAAGTATATAAGAATACCCCAACTTTGAAGGTCTACAATATCAAAACCAAACAACCTACAACCTTGGTTGACCATTAAAATTAACCGTGGAACTGTGAAGTTTGTTTACTATATCTTCATAAATGTTCGATACGACCACCACGAGCGGCCCGAACGACATCCACGCTATAATCAAACTCCTTCCACACTCTTGTCAGCACGTCCGGTGTTTAGATTTGGATGGCGTCCGTACATTTCGTTTTGAGGTCGTCAATGTTAGGCGGCAATGGCGGGAGAAATGCTTGATCCTTTATTTACCCCCATAGAAAAAAATCGCACGGGGTAAGATCCGGGCTTCTTGGGGGCCAATGATGAAGAGCCTGTTCACCAGCAACTCCTCGACCAATCCAGTGTTGCAGCAACGTCTCGTTCAGGTATCCGAGAATAGCTTGCTGCCAATGGGGTGGCGCACCATCCTGCTGGAAAATGAAGTCCTCCGCCGTCTCTTCTAACTGAGGAAACAACCACTCTGTAAGCATGTCCAAGTAAGGGATTCCAGTAACAGTGGGCTCGTGAAAAAAGAAAGGGCCGAAAACAGTGTGTTTGGATACAGAGTAAAACACGTTCACTTTGGGGGAAGCGGGCTCGTGTTCGGTGGTTTCATGTTATGGCTCCTGACCCCATATCAACACGTTGTGCCGGTTCACCTTACAATTTGTATGGAACGTCGCCTCATTGCTAAAAAACAGCTTAGACATGAAGGCATCGTCTACCTCGTTCGTGGCACATAAAGGAAACATCAGACCATCCCCTTCACATTGACGTGTCGAATGCGAGCTCGCTTCCCCCTCACCACCTCAAACCGAGAGTTATGAACGCCATCCAAACCGTTACACCAGATATGCTGACAATAGCGTGGAACGAGTTTGATTATCACGTAATTGTCGGTCGGGCCACTCATGGTGGTCACATTGAACATTTATGATTGTATGGTAAACAAACTTCACGGTTCCACGGTTCATTTGATTGATCAAGGTTGTAGGTTGTTTGGTTTTGTTATTATAAACCTTCGAAGTTGGGGTATTCTTTTATACTTATGGTTTTTAATATTTTTTTTATATCTCAGGAAGGAATTTACTAAAATCAAAAACATATCAAAAGCCAATTTTCGTGAATAAATGCCATTTTTTAAAATATATTTTTTGGCTTTCTATAATTTTGTTATTTCGTTTCTAAAAGGAACTTTATTTTGTGCCATAACTTCTTAAGTCTCTTAAATATATTATTAAAAAAACCTGGTTTGCAGATATATAATAAATATTAATTTAAGTATGTTTTTTATTTTTATTATAAATTATTTTTACGTAATTTGACGCCTTTAAGCCTAATATGTACAAATATTCATGAAAAAAATAAAGTCTTTTGATTATTGTGATACCTGAAATGTATGCGACCAGCAACACTAGCTTGAAAACTATTAAACGTAATAAAAAAAAATTTTAAGGGCACTGCTTTAGAAAGAAGAACGAATACTTTTCGTTACACTGTCAAAGGAAAAGTTTACGAAACTCTTACGTTAACATACGGAAATGCCCTCCTTAATGACAAAAATAAAAGGAATTTAGGTCCGTACATATGCGTACAAACTACGATATCTCTCCGTTTTATGGTAGCCTACATTTTCGTTTCGGGAAGGAAAAATGCGTCTAAACGAAAAGAACATCCATAAAATGATGAATCCAATGGTAGATAGGAGACTTACTCACGCCACTTAAAACAAGTCCTTCAACCTTATCAAAATGTAGCATAAAACCATGCGTTACAGCAATGGTTGCAATACTAGAATATTACTATTAACTAAATGTTTTCTGCATCAAGTGTTAACAATGAATGCCCTTGTAGTAATACGGTAGACGTGCGGTTAAAGCCGTGATGTCTTATGCTTTCAATTAGTGTTCAAATGCAGCTCCAAAATTTTTTTTCTGAATTCTTAGGAATTTATTTTATACACACTATAAAATACCCCCTCCCCCCCCCAAAAAAAAAGGAAAACAAAATAATTTTTTTGGTATTCTCTGTTTATAACTCAGAAGTACAAAAAAATTCTAATTCCTGAATTAATCGTTGTTGGTACAATTTTCACTTTTATTTGCGATTACGCAATATTTCATCTTAAGGAGATGTCAGAACGGTACCAACTTCATAAGTTTTCTTTCTTAAACGTTAGATGATAGGTTTACAACATTCAAATGTAAGAATAAGTTTTAATAGTGTACTTGCGGCGCTGCGTATTGCTATAATACAATATCGTACGATATTGATAACAAAATAACGTGGGATGATTCTTAAACAGCAAGTACCATTCGAATCGATTCCTAAAATACTTGAATTTTGGAAAACCGTGCTTGTAGGAGTTTGTGTACAAATACGCATTTAGTGTTGTTGAAGGTAGAGCGATTTGGGCAGCTCTTTAACAGCGAGTTCTTGAGAACTGATGAGAGTGAAATGATGTGAGAATGGAGCGGCGCCGAAATGCAAGGGCGAGGGAAACGGGAGTTCTCCGACAAAACCCGTCGACCAGCGGCATCGTCTGGCACGATTCCCACTTGCGAAAACCCAGGAGTGGCACGGCCGGGGATTCAACCCGGTTCGCCATGGTGGGAAGCGAGCAGTCTAGCCGTTCAAGCACCACGGCCCCTACACATTTAGGGATGATTTATGGTACCGTGAAGGCCTTGAAATTAACTAACCGTATACTTTTGTAATAAATGTAAGTTTTAAAATAATATCTACAGTTAACTGACACACTTCATGTATGATTAATTACGCCTAAATTAATGGCCTCAAACTCGAATTTTTGTTATTTTAGATTTAAGAAAACAGACGACGTTTTTTTAAAGTAGCACTACACATATCAGTTTGCCTATTTGAAAATACTTCGTCCTTATTTCTAGAGAAAAAAACTGCTGAATGTTTTGCGTGAAAAGCTGCAATTCTTGCAGCAGCTGTGACATCACAGACACGCAATTGTTTAAGTACACCATTCAATATTTATGTATATGGAAATTTAAAATAAGCAAGTGCATCCTTTTTCCCGCGGAAAGACATCCGGTTAAGTTGTATTTAAAAATACGTATGCTAAGTTAAATCTTTGCTAATGGATGGTTTTATGGTTTAAAATGCAATGCATTTTAGATGCCTGTCATTGAGTTACACACGTGCAGTTCTGGTGTAAACTAATTTGGACTGACCCACTTAGTCACCACAATGTCTTATCACAAATTAAGACGGCCAACCAAAATAAATCTGTAGATGTCCACGTAGGGTTTTGAAGCCTAGTCTAATTGGAACTGTTTTCGTGAAAACCCCACCAGGAATCGAACCCGGTTGCATTGGTGGGCGGAGAGTAATCTGACCACTTAACAACTGCATCCCCTAGTTGCCAATTTTTTTTGTTACTCTACAGCTGAAAAATTGTATATCTACAACACATTATTTTAGAAAACGTTTAAAATTATTTATGTAGTCCAATGTTTATAATAAACGTGAAACCTACAACACACTCTTATAAAAATTCTACATCAGCTTTACAAATTTCACATTGATTTTTTTTTAAATTTTCTTTTCAGAGCCTTTGTGATCCAGCATATAAAAGGTTTGATTAATTTTGAAAGTTTTATTAAGAAATGTGACAAAAGAAGCTTATAGCTAATTACCTTACCCATCATTACGGGCATACTGCATGATCTACTAATGCATATTTATGCAACAATTAATTAAATACAAAACTTTATGTACTAAATCATTATTATATTTTAATTACAACCAGGGAACACATATTAACAATCAGGTACAGAAATTTGCACAGAACCATGAAATGTAATGCTTCTTAAAGAAAACTTTATAGTAATGACCCCGACTTTTCTGTTATGACAATAAAACGAATAATTTCTCTACAAATGGTGATATAGCATCTTAAGTTATTTGTAATGTTAGGAGAATATTTATGGCAACTCACGATCAAAGAATTACTTGAACAAATGCATATAGACTGTTCACGATAAACTGAGCACTTTTGAAAGCCCTGCTTAAGATCTACTTGCATGTATATAGTGTACTCTCCCATCATATGTAAAAATGACATTCCCATAAGCCTCACCACTTTGTCCAAGCGTCGGTCAATTATAACTGTGAAATATTAAGGATAGTAAATATTTTACAAATTTGCTTACCATTACATTTTTGTGATTTAAAAAAACAGGACACATAAGAAATAGTTTCAATATTCACAAATGTTTACTTGACAGTTTTAATTCAACGCTAAGACACGGAACTACTTTCCCTCCATCGTTAGCCACCTCACTGGCCACATGCCACATAGTGTGCACGTTAAACTATATGGAAGGCAGGGGAAATGTAATTTTTCACAAGTTTATTTCAAAAGTGCTCCTTAAACCGTGAACAGCCTACATTAAATATTAAAAGCGTTTGAACTGGACTGTGTAATACTTGACGAGCTGCAAGCAAATAGCGCGAAATTCGCGCCGGTCCCGCAAGCCAATCAAAAGGGGCACAGAAATGCTTGGCAGGCAGCTGCGACGTCTTGCCTTGTGGAAGCGGTTCGTTTGACTGACGGGCGGAAGGCGTTTGTCTTTTCGAACGCTAGGGTAAAGGAGGGGAGGGGATAGCTGGGGCCTTTCCCGAGCATCGGACGGCCCGAGGGCCTTTGTCTCACGACGTGAAAGGGACCTCTAACCCCACAAACCCCCCACCCCTTTGCCGCGCACAGTCCCCTGCAGATGGCACTGTATTCACCGTTCGTTCAGCAGCAGAAGTTCCTCCGATACACGGCACGGTTATATTTGGCTGCGCCAAACAAACTTTTTTTTATCCAGCAAAACCTTTGTCCAAGCGTAGTTATAAACCGGACGCAGTGACGTGATCGATTCGTGAGAAGAGACCGGGAAATTTCGCGGATTCAGTAGTCTACATGCTAAACTCCACAATCCTTTGTTGGGGCCGCGGCGGTGTAGTGGTTAGACTACTCGCCTCCCACCTAGGCGAACCGGGTTCGATTACCGGCAGGGTCGCTCCCGAATTTTGCACGTGGGAATCGTGCCGGACGATGCCGCTGGTCTGCATCTCCCGGTGTCTCGCGGATCTCCGGTTTCCTCCGCTCTTTCATTCCGGCGCTGCTCCATACTCGCTTCGCTTCACCCTCATCGGCTCTCAATACCTCGATGCTAAGAGCAGCCCAAATGTCCTCACACTCACTCTCAATCCTTTGTTTACTCGAGCCTCAGAAAGTTGTTCATTGGCTAATAGTCCAGTTTTTAGCACATACCAGGTAGCACGGGATTCGGTGTTCCTTTACTTGCAGGCTAGTTATTGGCTGTAATACGTTCAGGGCGTTGTTTACAAACTGCGATCTAATTGAAAAATAAAGTCATATGAACATGTGTTTGAAGTCTGTATTGTTCTGAAATAAAAATATCGTCGATAAACTTATAGCTTCTGGTTTATCCTTTTGTGATAGGATGGCCAACCACAATCGTTCTGCTTTATGGTATCAGAATCCTCATCGGCCCAATTAAATGGGATAGTAGCTTCATATGTGCATGGCGGCGAACAAGAAAAGAATACTGTCGGAAATGTGAGCAGAAGGTCGAATCCTAGCAAGCAATAAATTTGTCTCGCGATGCGCCATCATCTCTTAGTAAAAAGTAACAGTATACAGACTTCGTTTTGTGGCTACAGCCGTAAAGAAACGACTATAGCCTAAGAATATAGAAGTCTGTGGAGTATAGTCAGCTTCGTAACACTTTGTGGTCCACCTATGAGATTTCTGTCACTGTGTTACTGGAGATACATGATGGGTCACATGCAAACTTACTGTTGGGGAAAAATGACCCTTGAACTTATGGGACATTACTGGCAATTACACCGGAAACCTTTGCAAAATAACGGACATTTTATTTTTATGCCAATAACGTACGCCCAATCAATTTCACAAAACTTTCCGCGACTTTGCTAATTAATTATTTTTCTGCATTTACGTTTAAAAAACAGATAGAACGAAAAAAATTAGTTTGGGAAGCGTTTCATTGTGTATATAAAAGAAATGAGAAAAAAATAAAACCATTCCCTCGTATAGCGGAATGTGAACAGGTATAAACTGACTCTTGTGCTTACTATTCAAGTTCTTTTGAAAACTTTGGCTATAAAAATGTAATTTTCACGCAAATGCCGTACGCAACTTTTTCAGTTCCTGGAAATTTGGAGCGTTTCACGGTTTTCTAATAGATACAGGATTTTTGTGCTGGTTTCGCTTATTGAAGGAATATTTTAAGTGGCGTGAAAATCCTAACTCTAGAAACAATAATTTTCTGGTTTCAGTAGTGAAGAGTTGTCACGGAATTGTTCGCTTCGGAAATCCGAAGCTTTGGGAAATGCAGACCGTGTTTCCGTACATTGGCTCTACGTCTCCTAAAAAAAAATAATCCAAGAATGTACGGAAATTTTCAACTGACTAAAATAATATATTGAAAAAAATCTTGCCACAGAAAATTTTTGTATATTAATATGAACATTGAGCAATTTTAGAGGGAATAATATAAACATTTTTATATGCATTACGATTGCGCAGTGCCTACTATGGACAGAGTGTGATACTAAAGGATATTAACGGTAAAGTAAACACTTTTAAACTCAATCTTTGAAAAAAAAAACACTGTTCATAACTACATAACTATACGTTACAGTACAGTCTGACATGCAGGCTGGCAGCTGGTTAAATCGGCTTCGAGAGACCGGCCGAGTGAAAGGATAGAGTTTTACACGTTAAATGATTTTCGGACTACCTCAGCCACCTTTCGCGGCATCAATTTAAAACACAAGACCACTTTGTACATTTTTACCGGAGCCAAATTTCTACAAGATAATTTTTGTGCAAAAGTTTTAATATATCATAAATTATATATAACATATTAAGATTTGTAAACTTAAAAAAAAACCTCAAAAAATCACAAATTCCTATTAATTTAGTCCTCGTTGCTCTCTTCAAGTATGGTTATTTTCGCTTCAAAGAGAAAAAAAGGTTTTTTTAAAGCGATATTACGAAATGTAGATGAGACACCTTTAAAACCATTTAACATGTAAAACACTATCGTATCATTGGTCTTGTCTCGCACTAGGCAGATACCTCAAAAAAATTATTCTTCGAATTTACATTGTAGAGACCTTCAAAAATCACGTTAGTATTTGAGGACACGTCAAACTTCAAACACGTATACCTTTGCATTAAATTTGTCATTGGGCCATTCTTCATTTGACATGCCCTGGGTAATTCTGAGCTAATTTATGAACATTTCACAACTTTGTACTACAGTCACGTGCAGTCCAGCCAGAAAGGGAGTGGTTTCACTTCTCTGCAGCGGCCAACGGAAAAACGACGTCGGCTCGAGTGTAAACAGTAGTGTGAAGTTTAGCCTGATGCCAAATAATAACGAGAATTTTGCAGCTCTCTTTGTAATGAGAGGGCAACGTTTCAATTTACGGCTACTGGAGTCATCGTGTCTTGTTCTATACATATAAACTAACGAAATTTGGCACATTTATAACCATTCGTACTAAGTGTACACAATTGCGAAGCTCAATGACCAATGTTCATAACTGTGCGTGAATGATTCGTAAACCATCTTACTGGTATAGGTAATTATTATTTCATTAACTGCAGCCGAATATAAAAACATAGTTAACGCTCATTTGCTGTGACAATGAAAAAAGTATTGTGCCAAAAAATCATATTACGTTTTGGTTGCAACACCCGAAACCGTAAATTTAAGAAGGTATGAAAATGTTAAAACGTTTACTTTTCTAAAAATTTTCATGATTTTATTTGTATGATGCATGAATAAAGTGAGACGGTTAACGGCAATGTTAATTAAAAATATGGTGGAAGGGTACTTTCTTATCGAAAGCAGGGTTTTTCCAAAGTGCTCCATTAATCGCGAACAGCCTATAGGAGCGGGTTCGAATCCACAGACTTATCGATTTCCAGATGTTTTCTGGCGTTCGATAAATAACCAGCCGGGTAAGCCTAGGAGGAAGTGAGACTATTTTCCAATAATCGATGAGGTCGCGGTCGAAGCGTCTCGCGCCTTTGATGATCGAGCCGGGTCGATTGTTAACGCCGAAGCTGTTTGGCAACACCATTCGCCGAGGCACAATGCAACAAGCACTCTGCTTCTCACCAGAATACGAAGCTTAGCGGGACAATGGTTCGTTCCTGGAAGAAGGAAAATATTGCTCGGTAACCTTCAGTATCTTTCATACAACCCACAGAGATCACTTAAACACGCTGCCACCCGCTTCTTAAGACACGCACAGTCTATCACGAAAAATTATTTTTTCAAATAACCATTCGTGAAAACTGAACGAGGCAGGAAACTGTTGAAGTGAAGTGAAGTGAAGAGATTTGGGTTGCTCTTAACAGCAAGGTATATTCTGTACCATATAAGAAGGCCACTTTTTGACAGCTCAGCGAAAGTGGCGCCACTGTTTACATCTGACTACGTATCCTTCCGACATCAGCTAGTCCGTCAAGTCGGGGCTGTATTTTTTATCAACACGCTGTCAGCTAATCTACTAGTCATTGTGCTGTAATGCTAAACAAATTTTAAGTTATTTTAAGACAAATATCTGTCTAAAAAAATAATTAGGTTATAAAGCTAAAAATATAAAATGTTGCAAATAATTAAATATTTGGTAACTCTTTTTTAATTTGTCTGAGATAGTGAATTTTGGTTATCATTTGCGAGATGGTCTGTTGTATCTATTATCATACTTTGGACGTTATAGCTTATATAATCGAGTTGGAAATATGTGACGTGGAATAACTTTAGAATTGCTTAAAAACTATTCACGCGTGGCCACTTTCTTCGGAAACAAGGAAATGGTTTTCGGAAGAACAATATGGCGTATAATTTACGTAGACGAACGGTTACCGGCCGAATAGATATTACTTGTACTCAAAATCGTTGAACACGAAATATATGTGTCTTTAAAAATTATACAGAGCTCGCGGGGAAATAAAACCATTTAATATGCGCGTAAATACGTAATTTTAAACAACAAAACAATAATATGTTTCTGGGTGTAGTACGTGATATGGATAACAGATAGCGTGGAAGTGCATGTTGTAACAGATGGCGCACCTGTTACTCACAAGATGGCCGCACATGGTTGGAGAGTCTGGCAACTTTCGATTTTTTCGTTGCATTTGGATATGGATCGTTTTATTGTGCATCTCGTTTTGAACACCTATACATTACTGTTTTATCACGAAGTTTTGTTTCTAAAACTAAAAACTGCTGTTTTATGACCACGTTAAATAAAATGTATTAATTAATCTACGAACTCTTTCTTACCCGCGTATTTTCTGCCAACGTAATATTAACTTTTGTTCGTTCGTGCATCAGCTGATACAGGATTTTGCAAATGGCACGCTGTTTGTTTTGAATACATTAATTTGCCACTCACTGACTGTCAGAATGTAGCCTTCTTATATGAAATGAACAATATTGAGAGCCGATGAGTGTGATTGAGGAGAGAATAGAGCAGTGCCGGTATGAAATGGCTGGGGAAATGGGAGATCGCCGAAAAAACCTGCCGACCAGCGGCGTCGTCCGGCATGATTCCCACATGCGAAAATCCGGGATTGACCCGGCCGGGGATTGAAGCCGGTTCGCTTTGATGGGAGGCGAGTAGGCTAACCACTTAGCCACCGTGGCTCCAATTGAGGTCAGTGATTTGGGAATTAACTGCACTCCATAATGACATCAAACATCTCATGAAGAACTGTACTTGCTCAGCTGCAGTTTCATCATTGCTGAATATAATCGTTTATGAATGTTTGCGTCGGAATAAGAGATACGCACTCAAAAAAATTTACAATCGAAACCCTTTAATTTCGCCAAACCATTACGTTTGGTACAAAAAAAATATTTCTTTACTCTAAACAGGGGCCACGGTGGCTTTGCAGCTAGACTGGTCGCCTGCCTTCAAGTTGAACCGGATTTAATCCCCGGCCGGGTCAATCCCAGATTTTCGCAAGTGGGAATCGTGCCGGACGATGCTGTTGGTCAGCGGGTTTTCTGGAGGATCACCCGTTTCCCCGCTCTTGCATTCCGGCGCTACTCCATTCTCACCCCAACACACCCTCATCGGCTTTCAGGACCTCGCTGTAAAGAGCCGCCCAAATCTCTTCACTCACTCACTCACTCACCTAACGCACGAAGTGTTGAGTGACCGTTGGTCACTATCTGATTCTTTTCTTTGTGTTCGGGGCGCATGCCCGGCTTTCCTTGCACCTCACGTAGTCTCCGTATGAGATATGTTCACTGGCGAGTGACACGGATAAAGTGGTGGCCAGAGTAATCCAGTACTCGCCTCACGTCGTAAGGTCCTTAAAAAAGAGGCGCATGGCACTTGTGTTACGAGAATACCCAACCTCCTGAGTGAAATGTGCTTTTACTGCGCGGAGCCCTGTGAATTCACTCCCCCCCCCCCCCNNCCCCCCTATCGCTGGCATTTAAACCCACTATTTATAGAATCACTGACTTTTTTTGTCTATCACGTACAACACGATGTGTCCTGGGATAATGAATCGCTTCGTAAATGATCAACTCAAGCGAAGTGTCACAACGGTAATGAGCTGAAATTTAATTCGGGAAGACACCTCGAGATTGATTCCCGACCCGTCCACCCGTCCTGGTTTCGGTTTTCCATGGTTTTCCGAAATAACTTCCCGCGAATGCTGGAATGATTCCTTCCCCGCTCGTGTTTATTTGAGTCAGGTCTTGAATGACCTTCGTTGTCGGCGAGACGCTAACCAAGTTTTAATATATTCATTTTTTGACAATCGTTACAATTTTTAAAATCTTTGTATATTTACATATATATTCTTTGGAAACTGGTTAACAAGATTATTTTTTTAACCTAACCGAATTTCAGAAAATTTTACGAAACTTTAATGTAGACAATGTAAAACATATGTTGAAATTAACAGGCAAGTACTGAATACCCTAAGTTCATCATAAAATTGAACTATTATATATAAATAATTTCTGTTCCATTAAAAAATGTGTTGTAGAAGGGCAATTTTTTATCCGTAAGGTTACAAGAAAATCTTGGTAAACTAGAATTGTTTGTAAAATGCAAAAAAAAAAAAAAAAAAAAAAAAAANCTTTGTACAATTGTATTTGAGGTCGTGAAATATTAGTTATGAGCAACACACTCATAACTAAGGATAACCCATTTTCGCAGAAAGAGGTTCTGTGTAGTGATTTTTCAGGACACTTGTGGTTGGACCTACTTTCACTTTTGGGAAGGTTTTTCCCCGTTCAGTCCTGAATTCGTTTAAAAGCTTGAGGGTTTTTCAATCGTTGATTATTTGACATGCGCTTTACTTGTATCGAGCGTGCTTTTCGTAAATAGTAAACAGAGATCAGCCCGTTCGTTGGTGACAACTTTTTTTTCTACGCGGCCTTCTAAAGGCGGTGCACGCTTTCTTATCATCCCCGCACCCGTGCCCTTTCTGGGTATAAGAATTACCTTTTCCTGTTAATTTTCCATTTGTTCCTTTTGACCTTTGGCTTGCTATCGGGACCACGAAGTTTTCCAACTCTTTTATTTTAATCTATTACTTCTACATCCAGGAAGTCTGGAGCAGCGGTGTGACGCGGTTAATTCTGTCATTCACCCAGTTCCCTACACGTTACGGAATCCATTCTACTTTATATCTGTGCCATTTTATAGCGGCACTTAGTACTTGACTAAGTACTTATATTCTATTTTCAATTCGAAACCTAAGTATCGATATCCAGCGGAGAGGAGGGCCTCCAGAGATCTTTCTGATCATCCTCCCTCTGCGGACAGTCCGTTAGTCATGAATCTTGTCTAGATCATGTACCGATTCCGTTGCTATTGTCTGCATAATACCTGGTTCGTTTCCCTCTTATCTCGCCTTGGTCTTTGCTACTCAATTCCAGCAGCTCCTTGTCCATTGCCGGGTCGTCATATATGTTATCTTCAGTTCACCAGAGAGGGGGGCAGTTGCCTGCTTATACATCCTTTTAAATACTCCTATGATTATATTCGGGATTATCACAGGCTGTGTAGTGGGTCCGCCCTTACTACAATGTTCATATAGCGGTTTTACTCAATGTGAAATCCAACACTAACCACAACTTCAACTTCAACAAATCGGATGCCTCACAAGGTTAACGATCGAGACACTGGCCAGGATTCCTTGTTGCGTAGAGAGCCCAACTTAAATAACCTTCGTTTGCAACATGTCTTCGATCGCGAACACGCAAAAAGTACAGGTTAACTGCTTCACGTCTCACAGACGTTAAGTTCCAAAATCACTAGACTCTGACTGACCTAGTCGAAATCCAAAATGTCTTATATATAGTCCGTTCGCGGATTCTTCACACTTTTTGAATCGAACCTTTTGAAAAATCACCCCATGTGTGAGGTTATTGGTTGTTTTCTACATATGATAGGTTTCTCCAGCGTTTTATACTTCTGATAACATAAAAGTATATTAGTTTTGCTTAAACTGGACACATACTTATATTTGTTTACAAATTATATTACTTAATTTATAGTAAAAATTAATAAAACTACATAGAAAATATGTGCGTTGGTAATGCCTAGTATGAAATAGTTCTTATGCAAAATATAAGTGAACTGTTTGCTTAGGAATGCCGTGCGCTGTCCCCTGAGTGTAATTTTCTAGGTTTAGTTAAGCTTTGTTTGCGCGAGGCGGAGGAATATTCTGGAAGTAGAACTTTAGCAGGGCTTCAGTAAAGTTGGAAGTAACTGAGAATGGAGTAAAGCAAAAACGTGCGGTCATTGACCAAAAAAGAACAGCAGGCATCGTCTATTCGCAGTTTATTCACACTTTTTGAATCATAAATTTGAAAAATAACCCTTTGTATCCAGTGATTTGTTGTTTCTTAAATATGCCACGTATTACAATCGTTTTAAACATGCGTTAGCGTTAAAGTAGCTTGCTATAAATTTAATTTAACTTCAACTTTCATATAATTAAATACGTTATAATATTTAACTTATAATCAATTAGAACAAAAACAAGGAGGAAATAGGTGTGTTGGTAACGCCTAGTAACAAACTGTTCTTATGAAAAATAACATTACATTGAGCGCACGCGAATCCCGTGCGTTGTAACCTTGGTGTAATTTTCTACACTTGGTTAAGGTCTGTTTGCATGAGGCGGAAGAATATTGAGGAAGTAGGACTTTAGGAAGGCTTGAGAAAATTTTGCAGTAACAGTAAACAGCACATATACATGCTGTATGCTGTTAATTGAGCACTTTTAAAATAAACTTTCGAAAAATATCACTACCCACTACCTGCGTATATTTTAACGTGCGCACTTTCTGGCATGCACCCAGTAAAGTAGGCAACGAGCGAGGAAATGTAGTTATATTCATTAACTTCGAAATAAAAGTCGATATTGAAATGATCCATATTTCTTTCTATTTTTAATGCCTATAAGTGTGGGAATTGACAGATTTGTAAAATATTTGCATTTCTAGTTATCTCATAGTTTCACTTAGCCGACGCATGAATAAAGTGACGGAGCCAATGGCAATGTTGATTTTACGTATGTTATAATAGTACATAATTAACATACAAGTAGATGTTAATCAGGGCTTTGAAAAGAGCTCAGTTTACCGCGAATAACCTTTATGCTCGTAGGCTATTGAAATCTATCCTGCGAGGAATAATTTTTTTGCGAAAATCAGGTGTCCCACCCAGCATAATCACTAAAGATCAGTAAAATTTTCGAGTTCATTTACTAGTAAGAGTAGATAATGAAGTGCTGTATACGCTCTAGCGGCGGTCTTTCGTCCACTGCTGTAGACCATAGGTCTGCATTCTTGCCTTGTAGACTGGACAGGCATTTGGTTGGCTCATTGTATGGTTTACAGCTTAATGCTGGTACGAAAGTCATCTCGATTCCCGGCGGGGTCGCTACCAAATTTCTCTCAGTAAATATTCACTCATCAGCTTACTAACACAGGGAACTTCCGTTTAAAAAGCTATCTTAATACGCCTGGATGAAAACAGAACACACACGTAAGTAGCATTTAAAGAACCCTCTATTGCCGCTCGGGTGTTGAAAGGGGGATGATTCATAAGCTGCACTGGCAATCAGTGACAGATGGAGAGCTGTTTTGTGGTCGGTGACTCCCGCTCGTAACCACTCGCGCCAACTGCAGAAATGTTTCGAGCCGGAATTTTCTTCCGGTTGACTGCATCGCCGGACGGCATTCACATCTGCAGCTGACGTCAACCGATGTGTGAAACAACCGCCTATCCTCTTGCTGACGAATAGTTCAGCAGGCGATCGCTCTGGCCCTCTCTTTCATCCGCCCCTCCAACTGCTTCTTTTTGCTGGACTTTGCTTCCGTGCAACACGGATTAAAACCCCTGTCTCACGGTCAACATTTCCCGTCAAACTACGTAAAATAAACTTGGCTAAAGAAAGCTGGAAGATTTCGACTTCACCAAAACATCATTACTGCCCCCCATGTTTTTCTGAAAGTGTTTGATGGCCCCAGTTTCCGTCAAAAATTGTGTTTATTGGACCAGTTCCAAATTTATTTGGTGTCATTTCCAACTCCACAGAACATTAAAACGATGACCAACGTGAACGTAAGTTATTGAGACAGTAAATTTATAGGATGGATTTCATAGAATGCTGTTGGAAGTGAGCATTAAAAAATAAAATAAATTATCAAAGGCGACAACTTTCATAGTTTAGTAAATATTTACGAAACACATAAAAATTTTATCCAGAAATGAGTATAGATCACAAAATTCTTGATCTTTCCTGTATCGGGTTTCATAGTAACATAACACTTGCATTCTGCCTTAGAAATTATGTTTAAGTAAAACACAAACTAGGTTCGTTAAATTAAAATATTTGATACAATGACATATTTTTAGACATAATATAGATTAATTGGCCATTAATTGGCCGTATCTTATTCTCAAAATTTATTGTCGAGTTTATTCGAAGATGAAAATTTGAGATTGCCTCATGGGGTTTAGGGCATCAGTGGCGATTATTTTACTAGCTTAACCTCGCAACATATAACATTGCGTAGGCAATTAAAAATTCAGATAAAAGCACGTAGTTTTCAATTATATATACGGGATTATTAAAGTTCGTCAATGCGGAAATATTGCAAGGGTACAATTTTTATGAAATAACTGTTATTACTTAAGTATAAAACCAATCGGATTTAAATCCCAAAGCGGGAATTGTAGATATAGTCCATTCATGGTAACTTCAAAATTTTTCTGAAGCCTGGCTGAAGTCCTATAATCAGGCTATTCCTGCCATGTGCAAGCAGCAATGGAATAACTCTCATTTTTGCCCACTCAGTTTATTTGTTTTTTGCATGAACATTTTTTCTTATCGGGCATTACGAACACACCAGTTTTCTCTCTTTAATTCTTAGTAATTATTGATGAAATATTCTAATTTATATATAAAATATAAGCAGACGTCAATTTTAACCAATAGAAACATACTTTGTATATTAACAGACGTATAGAAAATTACATTTTTAAGAAATAACCAAACACGCTATACATGGGGCGATTTCTCAAAGATTTGATTCAAACATTGTGAAGATATGCCACCAATAGACTCTACACTCAATAGGGCAAGCTTCAGAAATCGAGCAGTCGAGCACCGAATCAAAGAGTTACGGAAATATTTATCTTTCAGATTTTACTTCAATGCCTCCCGTACAAATCCTGCTGTATTCCTTTCTTTACTGGTTTCTACGTCTTCGAGGTGACATTTTCTTACTCGGTTGACCCAGTCGGAATCAGGTTACACAGACAAAGAAAGTCTGAGGCCTGCGGGCGAACACCTAAGCTGCGTAGTAACATAATGCTGTAAACTGCTGGAACGATGCCACTTAAAAAGACTTTAAACGCTATATGCTGATGCAGAAAAATGCACTCACAAATATATAACGACTTATAACAGCATAATATTTCATGGTCTGGCTTTAACATTCTCCCGACAAGTCTGCTAGTGATGTTAAAAATGTAATTTATAGTTTTTTCTTGAGTTCATATGTTATAGTTAATTATAACAACGTAGCGCTAAGTTTGTGATAAAGCATAACTTTTATTAGTAATTAAGTTATTTAAGACACATATTTGTTGTATTTTTTACACTTAAAAAATATTCTTCAGAACAATGATTGTATTGTATTGTTCGTTTGTTTCTTTTGTAAACTTAGGACGATTTGTTGTAAACCTGCTACAAGCTTAACACTTCGTGCAGAAAAAAATACGTAAGTAAAATAAATAAATAAAATAAACTAAAAACAATTCAATCACGAAGCTAGAAATGAGATAAACTCTTTTCAAATACAACCACTCACGAAAATTTTTCGCGAAAGTAAGGCGGCCCTACCGATTTCATACTGAAATGCTTTAGAATCTTCTGGCGACATAAGGCCTGGTTCCGAAAGATTTCCTGCATTACCACGTAATATAAAACCCAGTGAAACACAATGGAAAAAAAGTTTGTTTCTTAAGAACAAACATATCATGAAATTGCATTGTCTTGTGATTTAAGTAGTTACTGTGGTAACAGTAATATGCTCGTTAAACATGGATGTGTCGCCAAAAGAAAATACAAACGAAATCAAATAATATTTCACGAAAATCAATCGCAGTTTCGTTATCATTCATCGTTTATTGGATCATTGTTGGAAAACTGGTGGATTAATTTCGTATAAGGTTGTATATCGTATTTTTTTAAGTTTGTGTTTATTTCGCATTTGGAATTCAATTAATTTATTCCAATTTAGAAAACTCTGAGCTGGAAATAAACAGCTGGCAGTAGAGTGACTGCATCGGTAATATTCAGCCGTAAAGAGAGTGTATTGTGAGGTTGATAGGGTTTCACGTGTCCTCGATATCAAGGTCATAAGAGACAGAAATTGAGCGCGTAGAAAGTTATGGATACAAGACTACAGATAAATAAGTAAATTATTTTGAACGGTATAAGATATTAGTATTAACTGGCAGTCACCTGTTTTTCATAAAAATATTTCTAGTAGGTAAGTTTTTAATTGAAATAACTTCAGTTCAGCTCCACGTTACTGCATAAACGGTTTTTAACTCTTTCGCATCCTAGTGACTGTCGGTGGTGAATCACAGACGCCCGGTATCGGAGTAACCTAATTCTGGTCGACCCAGTTGAATAAGAACATGTCTTCTCACAATGAAACGCATTTGAGGCCGAGAATCGCGGGAGCCGTAACGGCTACACTGCTACGTTCATCAAGTGCGGCATCGACACTAAGCGAAAGGCTCTCAACTGGCGTACCATGTTCTATAGTCTGTTCACGATAAAGTGAGCACTTTTGAGGCCCCTTTCAGATATTTTTTAACCTCTAACCACCTTTTAAAATAAATATTGCCATGTAAGTAATAAACACAGTCTGTATAATCCACGGCAGTCGGAAGTTAATGTCTAAGTATAAAATAAAATATATTTATTTACTATTATTCCAAACGAGAGGGCTTTTAAAAGTACTCACTTTACCGCGAATAGCCTATATAATCTTGCTGCCCATACACATAAGATTTTAAGCAGCGTCTCTTTTTTTATATTGGAGGAAAGTGTTTGGAAAGGTTAAATTCAGGGTCCTTTAGTATTTCTGTATGTATCGGTCGCGTATATTTTCAAATACACAGCACTTTGGAAAGGTCATTTTTAACTACGTTGGAGTGCTCCAAAGTGATGTTTCTAATGCACGCCACGTCTTGATAACACTCAGCAGGCCACGCCTGAAGTATGGTCTCGTTTCGTAGATCAGCAGGTTGCACGCACCTTTAATAGTTTAATGAAAAAAAAAATTCTATTTCAAATACTCTGTAACGCAGTTCAAGCGCCGTATAGGCGGGTCCTTCAAGCCTGCGCGAAAAAGATTTCCCACGATAACCACGCGTTCTTAATTAAAAATCGACCGCGAACGCTCGCAAGCTGTTAGGTGTGAGGTGTCTCACAACCGTGAAAAAACTCGGATGGAGTTGCAGTGATTCCAAACGTGCCTGGTTGCGAAAATAATTCCGCGGAAAAATAAGAACATCGCCACTTCTCCGGTACGTCGATAAGTTCTTGCAGTCGTTCCACGAATGATTTGCATACAAAGAGAAAGGGAAGTTTGTTTGTGTGTGTGTACGGGAAGAAATCGTATTTCACTTCGCCTTTAATGACTTCGGCGAGAGGCGGGATTGGTAAATGCACCGGACTGCAGCGAAAGAGAGGGTTGGAGAGAAACAGACAGTGAGAGCGAGTGAGGTTGGTCTGCCGCTGGACAACTAAGGTGTTCTACGCCAATGATTATGGAGCGCGGGAGATGAAACAACGGTGTAATATAACCACGGGGGCTAATAAGAGCAGTGCCACCAGAAATCCTACTCGCGGAATGTGACGTCCACATGCCAAAGTTCTATTTTCACCCCGCCAGGAATTGAACCCAGTTCGCTGAGTTGGGCGGCGAGCCGCGTGACTGCTTCGCTACAGCGAACACCAAAGCGATAAGACAGCGGGAATATTCCAGTAAACATCAGTTACACTTGCAGTATGTCATGTACTCATGACGCAAAATTAGCTTGTGTTGTCATTCACGTCAAAAAATTAATGCGTGACCATCAAATTTCCTGATAATTTTAATTTCAGGGGAACAACGTAAAGATTTACTCCTGTCAATCGTTTATCGCGAGATAAGTACACGGATTACTGACTCCCAAAATACTTTCGTAATCGGGTACAATTTCTTAAGAAAAGTGTACAAAAATACTGAGAGGTATGGAATTTTATATACNATATAAGGAACTTATGTACAAGTGTAAGAATGTACTCTTATTTATAACCAAAACATGCATTACTTTGAAATCTGGGCAATATGTTAGACATTTAAGGAATTTTACAGTTAGTTTTTTAGTTTTATGTACCCGAAAAATGTCGATGCCATGAGTTGTTGGAGCCTAAGAGCTAAGAGGTTATTTTAGTCTGTCAGCGAATGGGTTTTTTTTGTCTTTGAAGTCTTATGGCAATTTTTTAGCTTTTGTGGCAACCCTTTCCAGATAAATCTGGCCCCGCACTTTAAAGGCTACTTGGAAAACGCACCGGTGTCGTGAAGTATTTGTGACTTTGTTTGGTATCTAGTATTGTATCTGTGAACATCATTGTGGAGCAACATTTTCGAAAGTTAGTAGTTGACGCTTGGTTGCAGCTAAATGGCAAAGTGATAATGTTTCTGTTTCACATAGTTAATCTTCCCGATTTCACTTACGAGGCCACAACCTGGCTCCTTTTCAAATTATAGACAGATATTATCAGGGACGTTTTGGAATGTCTCTATAGTGTATTAGAAAGAGGTTTCTATTGAATTTAATAGGCCTGCACAATAGGTGAATGGCGATAAAATTAGGCTTTCACACAGTTTTAAGTAGAAGGAGAGTGGAGCACTAAACTTGACTGTAAAACATTCAGAACTCTTTAAAAAGAAGTTCACACACAACCAAAATTACTAGAAAAGCACTACTTACGTTGCATATGAAAGAATAATGGATATAGTTTCTAACTCTGCAAAATAATTAATCGGAATTCACTTATTTAAATGTTAACAAAAATCAATATTGATACTCGTAAATTAATTTAAATTAAAATATAAGCACATTTATATTCTAGATCTTTAAAAAGTACAATTTCTAAGGGAAAAACGTATATCAAGCAAAACTATCATATTAATTTTTCTTGTTTTATGAAAAGAAAACTTAATAATAATGTTCACAACTATTTTTAATTTTTAATTTAATGCGTATCTATTTCAGTCACGACAGATTTTTTTGAAAATGAAATAAATGAACATAAATAAATTATTTAAAACCATTTGTTGATATAAGTACCAAAATTTGCTTACGTTTAACTGTAATAATAATAATTAATGGCCTACATTACGATCGTTTTCATACAAAAAGTTCTTTCTAAGGCATCCAAAATGTAAGTAATCTCAAATTTTGATTTAAAATAGACTTTCATAATTAATTTCTTATTACTGAATTAAGTAAACACTGGGAAAATATTTCACAGTTTTGCAACTTAAATAATGATTTTTTGACAACTTTGGTACCGTGTGTACTACTTTTTAATGTTTTCTGGTTTATGTAGGGCACTCTCCTTCTACAAAAAGGTACGGTGGATCAAAACTTAAGAATTTTTGGTTGGTGCTTTAGCCTGTAATAACCGGTCTGAAGATATCATAAAAGATTATTCCGCGTGAGAGTTTGCTCGTGTATTACTCGAAGGCTACTATACGAGTCGCACTGGGGAACTATACTTCCGTTTATTTTGATCTGGCTTTGATTGTTAGTATCTCACATTTCCGCTTGCCCACCGAGAATTCTAACACTGCAATGTTGAACGTCTGTGATTGGTCTGAAACAAATTAAGCCACGTCGCAAATGCATCAAATCACAAAGATTGCGATAAGGTCAATTTTTTTTAAGAATGTACCGGCTCAAGATAATTGCGCTATTTTCCCATTCTCTCCAGTTCAAGCTTGGCAAAATTCGCTGTGGAGAAGAGGTGTAAGATTTAATATAGGCTCGATCAGTTCACGCAGTCTACAAATATTTCTTTCTTAATGCTTTCGCTTACTTAAGGTGGAAGTAGAATGTCTCCCAATATAGCACAGCACACTACTGTACAGTATGCAAAACTTATTATAAACTGGTACACATACCATCGAAATTGCCATAAAATTACGATTTGTGTAGCAAACGAAAGAAGAACGAGTGTATATTTTATAACACTGTCAAATATTTTCCCGAATAATATTATGTAAATGTTTCAATATCAGTTAATAATATGTCAACTTTTAATTAAAATTAAATTGTAAGTCCATTTTGGGTGCTTCAGAAACCACATTTTGCAAGAATATCTTCGTGAAGTATGCAATCATGATAATTACTATGGTTTACGTAAGGAACTATTACTGATCCAAATTTAATTATTTATATTATAAAGAATGTTCGGAAACTCATTGTCCAATCTCCAGAGAGTTTCTTCTGCCCAATAGTGACACAAAAGTCATATATGCTTATATACGGAAACGTATTTTCAAATAAAATAACTGTGTTTAAATATGCGGTGTACATTTGTAGAACAAGGAGGTGCGATCATGGTAGAACATGTTGCATAGAAAGTAGGCGAGCGACGCTGCGAATGTAATACTTAAGTGTCATGCGCCTACGAGCTATGCAACGTGTATTGCTCACAGGATCACACACACTTGTTCTGATACTGTTGTACACTGTAATTTTGAACCGAATTATTTTATATAAAAATACGTGTCCGGAGGATATAAGTATATGAAGCTTTTGTATTACTATGGGTCCAAAAAAACTATGCCTGGAGTATGGGCACTGAATTTCCAAACATTCTTTATACATTCATTTGAGTAATACAAATTATCACTGATGTGCCTAAATTAACGTGGTAAAATCAATTAATAAATGTATTCATAAAAATTATTAATTTTTATATTTTATAAAACCAGAGTAATTATTATGATAGACTTGTTCCATTAATTTGTTTTAGAACATATGGTTTCTGAAGCATATAAAATGGTAATGCACCTAATTTTTGATAAAAAGTCATCGTTTAAACATTTATTTGTAAAATATTTTAAAAAAATTGATCGAACAAATTACGTTGGCGTTGAAAAATATATGCATTATTTTTTATTATGCAACATAAATCGTACTTTTCTGAAAATTATAGTGGTGGTGTGTGTACTACTTTTCAATTAGTTCTGCGTGTTTTAACTGTTGGTGCAGTGGCCCGTTAAAAGCCACTATCCTTAAACCTTAAAGGGTTTTACCCGACAGCGACAAATTTACTTTTCCACATTTCTTACGTAATGGTATTTATCCCTAAAAATTAAAAATATGTATTGTATGTTTATGCATAGTTTGAAGATGTGGCCCTCGTGGATGAAGTGGGTTCCAAAACAATGGTTTATCAAAAATGTGCACAATATAAAGTCTAATGTTCTTGCAATAAAAATATTACCATTGATGTATTTATTTATACGTTTTTATTGTGTTAAAATTAATAATACTGTGACAAAATATTAATGCTATACATTTACAAAGTATTGTATTATTATAGTGGAAATATACTGTTGAAGTGTAAATGTTAACAAAGCCTCTAAGTAATGTTGCCGCAACCGAATGTAGTTTTACTTTAATAAATAACAGGAAGAACAAAATTATTTTGTGTTACTGCAACGTTACAGAAATGTCCAACCAACGCAAGTTTACACTGACTTGGCGCTGTAAATTGGCAGATAGTAGTGAACAGCGATAACCTCGTAAAATTAAACCACTGTACTTAAATACTAAAGCATAGTATGAGAACTTAATGTAGCTTAGAGCAGATCTCAAGCCTTACAAACCAGTTTACGTGTGCCAATCACGCATACATTTAAAGAACATGAAGTTTTTCCACGTAACGAAAGAGAACTGCTGTGTATCGTTATGTTATGAGTAACCGAAATTTCAAATAAGGTCAGACATATGAAGATAGAGCGTCAGATTTCGTAAAGTGCAGAACGTCTACTATTCAAAGAGCGGGTTCTATTTCCAACCGAGCCGTAGTTTTTTTCTTTGGTAATAATTCTTCTGGTGATAAATAATTGTACTTAATTTATTGTTCTTAGGAATAATTTTTTTCAAGCAAAGAAAACAAAAGAACATTTTCAAAACAAATGTTAAAATCAATTGAACACAAAATCTGTTTTGCCACAACATAAACACCACCTTAATTTAGACAGAATAGTAGGGAGTAAATGTTGTTACAAAAGTACTTAATGTTACACTAACAGCAAAATCTTTACAGAATATTACATTAACAGCAAAATTATTTACTGATGGTTTAGATATGTAAAAAAAAAATTACTGTTGTAGTAACACAATTACTGTTGTCACAACATTAGACTTCTATCTGTGTGCTTATATACGACTGACGGCACAGAATGAAAACGAGTCACTACTGGTTGAACATCGCAGCGACATTGAGCGTGGTGATGTTGAAGCGATCGTAGTCTTGACCATGCCCAGATGTGCATATGGCTATAAGTAGGGCCACTGACTTTTCGCGTAAAAATCGGAGCACATAGTAGACACCAATATAATATACACACCTCAGCTGTTGCTGTACCTCCATTGGCTGCTGGTGCCGTGTCCGTCTTTGACCAAGCCACTCAGGAATAAGTAACTCTGGCTCTGGACCTTCGTGATTCGTGCGCAAACGGTTAACACGGGTCAGAACATTATTTAGCCAATCAAAGAAGCTAGACGTCCCTACAGTGCTTTGGGCTCTATCTTGTCTCGAAATCTTTTCGCAAAATATCACTGCCCCTAGCTTAAGGACGTCCACTGTGGAGTACTTTTGAAATCTACCTTCGGAAATGCCATTGGCCCTACCTGTATACATTTAAACTGGCACACTGACTTGCATGCGCCCATTTTAATTGGTAACGACGCAGGGAAAGTAGATACAAGAACTAATATGATATAAAATTGTTTGGTAAACCTTTGTGAATACTAAAATTATTATTTTTTTTGCTGTCTGTTTTTTTTAAAGAACATAAGTGTAAGAAGTGATAAATTTATAAATGATTTACTTTTCTAACTATTTCACAGTTTTACTTGACCGACGAAGGAAAAAAGTGAGCAGGCCTTAACAATATCCTGCAGGGCATGTCGGATGCGCGGACATCCAATGACACACATCAAGCTAACGTGTTTATACAAGACGTCAGAGGGGCGTTTCCGATCTTGTGAGGGACGGAGCGGTAAAAAAAAATTAAAAATCTCAATAAGATTTCTATTTTATTCACGCAGTTATTATTTATATCATTAAACTACCTAACTCCGCTACTGCTCCTGTTATTCTCATTGAGCGCTATATTTATTGTCTACCTCAATTATAATTATAGTCCTTATACATTTCTGTATATTGCTTACAGTCACTTAATTGTCTCTCGAAATTGACAGATATTCAACCTGTCTATTGACATCGTTCCAATTGTCGTACACTCGCGCAACCAGTTCAGTAGTCCCACCCGCCAGTCTCACTCTTCACTGTACCGATGCTCGCAGTCCGCGGACTTCACTCCCGCTGGTCACTCTCGCCACCACTCGTCGCTCTGCTGGCTCGTTGTTTCGCTTTATTCGCACAGCTGGCACTTCAGCTAGCACGACACTCCAAAATTCCAGACTGCTGGGTCAGAGAACCACCGCATCTTAAGTAGTCTCACTGGCCCGATCTATAAAGTTCCCCGCACCCCGACTCATGCTGAGAGAGACTAGGACAATGACCAGAACATTCCTTAAAACATAACCCCAGAAATTAAATCCGCTGAAGGCCAGTAGTGCGTGAGTCCCGATAGGCGTATCTCGCACACGCGGCGGCACGCCTTTGTAAGTCGCCACTCTCTTCTAGCGTTACCACTCTGTCCTTGGCACAGTTCTTCGCTTGCTCGAGCGGGACGGGGCGAGGGAAGCGATGCGGACCATACACATGCAACAGTATACTTTTATGATGATTTGTTCCCAGATTACAACGCGAAACGACAATGTCTCTAATCCAAGACCTCGTTGTTAAGAGCCACCCAAATCTCTCACCTCAAATAAATCTCATTTGTGGAGGGGCGATAACACATTTCTTTTTTTGGAAAAAATGTTAAACAAAAACTCTTGGTTCAAAACTTGTTTACCAACAAAGAGCTAATGCACAGATGTGGAACCATGAAACGCTATAACATCCTTTATTTAAATGTTGTAAGTTTTTTCCAACTTTATTTTTGGATACTTTATTTACATTTCGTTAGGGTGGAGGGGTGTCACGATACACTCTCCCCCCTCTGGCTGTGCTACTTGACCGGAGGCACAGAGCACTTAGGATTACAGAGGTGTAATGGAGGCGTGAACTGCGAATTCCAACCACACGTGCCAGCAAAATGACTTCATGCACCTGTCAGCAATATGGCGGAACGTCGTTCTACAATCAGCAGTACCAGACGGCAGCCTGACTAGTACGTTATGGAATATTCCATATAATGCAATAGCTAGGGACAGGAAAATTTCGCATCTTAAACGACCTTCAGCTTAGGGTGCACTGTTCTATGGTATACTTGTCTCAGCTTTCTGTTCATTGGCTGCTGCCCCTGTGTGCAGTCAGTTTCACCTCAGACCAGGTGGCACGGGATTCGGTGCTTGTTTCCATGCATGTATGCCATTGGATCACAGTTCACATTGGACGTGTCTAATTAACGGTGATCCAACTGAAAACCAAACACACAGAGGAAAATATTTTGTTGAATCAAACAACGTTTGTCTGGCGCAACGAAATTCATAGTTTGTATAGGGGCAATGAAACATTTTGTTGTTGTAAAAAAATTATTTAATTATTATTATTTGGTTGCACCAAACTAAGATTTGTTTGCCCCAAACTAAGATTTGTTTGGTACCACTAAATACTTGCTTGATTCTACGTACATTAAAAAGTTTAGGTTTATATAAATATATTGAAATCTGACTGAGATTCGAACCTAGGTCAGTTGCACCGAGCGCTACGCGTCAGTAACCTCAGCTTAAGAGACTATTTACAAAAATGGAATGTTTTCAAATATATACATTTTAAAACCTAGACAACGAGTGCAAGTACATATTTCTAGTTTCATAGCTTTACTTTATTGTTTCCTGTTTAAATTGTTTTATAAAATGTTTATAACATTGTTAAGTATCTATCTGTTCACCAATAAACATTGTTACTATTCTAATTGTCCCAAAAAGTGCAAAAAAACACTACAACTGTATTTTCGAACGAAGACAATCAAATGATTGGTCATAAAAATATATAGAATTTTTTTAAACTAAATATTGTTGTCAGTTTATTATTTCCTATGGCCAAACACAGACATTTTCTTAATTCAAACGTTTATTTTATTAGATGAACCAAATTCATTTTGTTTATTTACATGTTTTGTTCACTTAATAAAACATTTTGTTGTGGCAAATGTTTTGTTCGCAAAACAAAATATCTTTTTCTGGAAAATAAGTATGTTTTTGACCCTATACAAACAAATATTTGGTTGAGTGTTCTCGCAGTGCAGATATCCGCGTGTTTTTTTTAATACTAGCTTGACCTCAAACGAGTTCTGCGAAACCTTCTTATCCCAAGCAACAGCCAATCAGGCTCGAGGTCCGCTTCTATAGCTTGGCGTGTCCAATGGCCGATCAGGTTTGCTTATATCAAATGAATCGAAACGTCTTTTCATTTCTCTGCGAGTAGCCATGGTGACAACTCGCCTCCCACCAAGGTGAACTGGGTTCAATCCCCGACCGGTTCACTCTGGATTTTGGCAAGTGGGAATCGTTCCGGTTGATGCTGCTGGTCGAAGGGTTTTCTCTGGGATCTTCCATTTAACCCACCCCTTCATTCCAGCGCTGCTCCATACTCACCTCATTACACCATCATAGGCTCTCATGACCTCGCTGTTAAAAGAGCCGCCCAAATTTCTTCACTCACCCACGCTTCTGTGCGCTTGCGGATTCTATGCCAGAGGTTCACTTCAACAGGAAATATTGCGGTGCGCATGCGTGGCCTGGCGTTGGAGGGTAGGTTGTGAGAGGAAGGGGTGGCGACGGGTTTGACTGGCTTGCGCGGGTTTCCCGAAGCGAGGTAAAACTTACGACTTCCGCAACACGGGCGACCGACGCGTCGCAAGCGGGCTCGGCGCGAAACCGGTTGTCAAGCGTGCGTGCGTGAGCCGAGGGCCGTTGACGACGCGTCCGGAGAGGCACAACAGGAGTTAGTCGACGCACTTCCGTCGCCGCGGGTTCAGTGAAATCCCAATGAGAAAATGGTGCGCAGAGGCCGAAAAACGCGTCGGGCGATTCGGAAGAGTCAATTGCCGCCGCACGAAGGAGGGGCGGGGGTTTTTAAGTTCTGTAGCGTAATCGGCCGAGAGCGGTTGGGCGAGAGCTGTTCCGCAGTGCATATTACCTGTCGAACAAACGTAAGTTGCGCAGTGCGGTATTTAACTGCGCGGTATTAGAGAACGATGTTATCAGTTTGGTATTTACAGCGCCTGCATGGTCACGTGCTCCCCCCCTCCAGCAGCATGCACTCGGGAGAACCTCCACTACACAACCTCCTCTACCTTCCCTCCCTCAAAGCTGCGCGAAGATTTTTTTCTCATATGAACTTTACTATAACGTGAAGTCTCCCCACTCCCGTCACTAACTAATACTGCTAGCCCTTTCCATGCACGTATTGTCATCTAGCCAAGTGATAGTATGGATGGCGATCTCCACGACACATATTATAGGTAAGATGACTTTTCAATAAAACTATCAATTCAGTCGCCCAAGCAGGAGGGGGAGAATCCATTCCTGTAGTCAAGGGCATCCCCACCAGGTATAGTAGTATAGCCCCAGACCCACCCACGAAGACTCATTGACCGATCTGAGTCGTACCTTGGGGGTGTTTCCCTCGAATGAGTCCAGTAGTTCTTACTTACTTTCCAGTAGTTGTTACTAACTATTGGACCCATTCAGGGGAGGAACCCCAAGGGACGACTCAGATCGTCAATATGTCTTCCTGGGCGGGCCTGGGGGCTATACTACCATGCCCGGCGGGGTTGTTCTCGACTTCTGGAAGGGGTTTACCCTCTCCAGCTCGGGAAACTGCATTGCTAGTGGTATCAGGCCCACTTGCCTATAACACACCTCACAGCCATGATAGCCAGGTCCCCCAGCTCAAACACCTGCACCGACAGCAGCGAGGGCCACAGCCACTACCACCAAGTGTCGGACCACCGTTCGGCTATCAACTCCTGGTAAGTTTCTTGCCAGGTGGCAGCCCGGTAAAATTTTGCGCAAGGCCCGTTCCCAGAGCCTCGCTTGACCAATCAGTGAATGGGTAATCTGACCTCAAAGGAACCACAACACCGTCTCTGTGCGCTTGTCTACTCTGTAATGAAAGTAAAATGGGGTAGAGTCCGCATGCACACTACTCATTAGCCATTCTGCGTGTTCCAACATTGAGCTGCTCTGCTCTCAACAGCACCGAGCAACGCGGACGCAGAGTATACAGGTCCACGGAGACGAAAAGACGTTGCAGTTCCTTTGATGCGTGCCTACCCATACTCTGATTGGCTCTTGGAGCGAGATTTCTGTCTGATTGGCTACCGCACGCTGCCATGTGTTCCCTGTTGGCTGGGCTGCCAGCTGGCGAGTAGGTTACCAAACACCGGTAGACGAGCGGTGTTTTTAGCATGATGCTGGTGCCGACTATACCACCGCGTTCAAACTCACTTAAATCTTCATAACCTGCCATTGTAGCAGCAGCAACCGATCTAGCTGCCGACTGCATCGCATTACTCTGATTGTTTCCATATCTCTGTTATTTGCATACGCACGCCTATACCAGTTTTTTTTTGGCTCTTCAATGTATACTACGGGACGATGAAATATTATTACGTTGCGAAACAATTGTTGTTCCTTTGGAATTTCATTTTTATGCGCAGCGTTAATAGAAGAACATAGAGTAATGAGTACAAAGGTCCCTTTGCGAACGCGAGATATACTTTTTTTTTGCCCCGGTATGATCCCACTCACATTCACAATAATTTACTAGTTATAAATAAGTCGAAAAGCATACATTCGATGTAATTTATTGCGTACGAAATTATCAATGTCTCCATCTAAAGCACTATAGAACAACCAACGTAAAATCAATACTTGCATCGTATCTTTAGACATTTCAATGAATGCCATGCGTTGACATTCCTGTTCATTGTACTGATTTAGCAATCTGTAACAGCGTCTTAAACGACGTTCAGTGTATAGTTTCTCATTCACTAAATCGGATGTAAGCTGTATGGTTAGTTCTGGGTAACCTACGTATTTTGATGTTCACCTTGAACGAGCCTCACAAAGAAAACTAGGGCTCGCCTTCAAGTTTTTTAAGTTTGTTCTCGCGAACTTTCCCACTCTCTAGCCAAATTTGGCTCAAATTACCGTTTTTTCGTCCGGGGGAAATAAAGGCAACTTTAAAATTTACGACGTCGTGTTTTACGTTAAAAAAAATGAATTATGCTATGACATAACGCGTTTTCGTTGAGTTTTGCATGATTAATAAATTTTGCCATAATCGGTTGAACCACTTCGTGCTCACAAATTAAAACCCGTTCTCATTTACATTGCATATATTTTCCAAAAATGGGAAGAATAACAGATAACTCTTTAAAAACGACTATTTATACTTTTTGTTACAGGCGGGTGCGCTTGGTTAAGCCCATTTCTCTTAAATTGTTGATATTGTTTCGCAACACCTCAGTAATAAGCTTTCCGTTTGAAAAATTACAAATGAACTTTATAAAACAATTTTTTTATCCCAGCGTAGCACTGGAGAATAATGTTTGATGTGAAACCATATAATTATTTTTAAAATGTAATAATAAGCACATACATGAGTTGTTTGAAAGATTCTGGAAATAGGGGTGAGTGATAAGGTGAAAATTTTTGAACATATTCTATTGCTACACTATGACGTCACAGAAAACCAAGTCTGAGACACGAAACAAACACGCAAAATGAGCCAAGAGTGGCTGTTGTCAAAATTTATAAATAAAACTTATAATAAATCCCACAAAGCAATTTTGTCAGATTTATAACAAAAAAAAATATAATTACAGGAGTACTTACGAAACGAATAAGCGACAAGCTCGTCTAAGAAAACCCAATGTGTTCTGCTGTGTCGTCATCGTTATGTCTTCCAGTCTTGTGCGGAATTTTGTCTTTGGCCCAGTGTGCGTCTGTACTGTCTTAAATGTGTTGTCTCTTGGTATTCTTCAGTTTTTTCGTGTAATAATACGTTTCATAATTTTATTTTTGTATTTATATTTTGTTATACATCTAAAAAAATTCGTTCTGTTATTTATTATACTTTTTATTTATATATTTCCACTACATCCGCCCTTGACTCGTTTCTCGTGTTTGTTTAATGTCTTAGACTTGATTTTTCTGTGAGGTAATACTATAGCAATGGAGTCAGTATGTTCAAAATATTTGACTTAATCAGCGCATACATACGCAAAGAGTTTAACAATTTCCCTGATAAATATTTACTAGAGAGACAAGTAACGCTATCTGTTGGCCGTCGATGAAATTAGTTCCAAATGAAGTCTCGTACAGAACGTATGCACGTATGCACGTTTCGTTAGTAGTGCATGAACAGCCTGCGAGTTCGAACTTTTTGGTTTCGTGCGCGTAAGCGTGGTCCTAACGAAGAAACGAATGTGAATTGAAATTGGTTTTAATGTTGACAATAATGCAAGGGAACGTAGTAAATCATAAAAAAAACACTAATTGGGCGTGTCAGATGTTATCTGGTCAACTCTCGGAATTTATGGAAACATTATAAAAATGCGGAAAAATATGTCGCCAGTTTTTTGTTAAAAAGACGCGTTGCGGTGATCCACCGCCCATATTATTCGCGTGATTTGGCAACGGCAGACGTTATATTCTGTTCCTTCATGTGATAGTCCGTTTAAAAGGACGTAATTTTTATGACTTTCTAACGATCCAGTGCAACGCAAAGAGTGATTTGAAGGGGATCGCCAAATATGACAATAGCTATTATGAGGCACAGGAATATTTCGCGTTTTAAGGAAATTTCCCCAAACAGAAATTTGTTATTTTATATTTGTACCTCATACTGTTCAACTAGTAGACATTCCCTGTAAACACTTTTTTCTCAGGTGAATGTTTTTTTAGATGCTATGTATTTTTTTTTTTTTTTGGGAAATGATATGTCGAAGTCAAGATTTTACTGTTTTTGTAATGCACAAATAAAATGAAACATAAACTTTTTTTACCACTTTCAAATGAAAACCGAGACATAAAACATTAAATTAAGAAAGCGAAGTTCTTTACACCTATATTTAATTTACACCAGTGCAACTGTTAAATGTGGAACAACTTAAAAAGATGTTCATCATTATGAAGTTGAGTGAAGTTGAGTAAACAGAATGAAGAAATTTGGGCGGCTTTTAACAACGAGGTCTTGAGAGCTGACGAGAGTAAAGCGAGGTGAGTATGGAGTAGCTGTGGAATGCAAGGGCGGGGGAAACGGGAGAACCCTATAAAACCCGACGACCAGCGGCATCGTCCGGTACGATTCCAAAATACGAAAATCTGTGAGCGACCCCACCAGGAACCGAACCCGGATCACCTGGGTAGGAGGCGTAAGGTCTGACTTCTACATAACCGATGCTTCATGATAATAAAATTATTGCACAGATTTTATTTTAAACATTTTCTACCAGCCCACCATGCAACGTCAAGTATTAGAAATATTTTTACTAATTTACTTGCCAATTTAAATACGTGTCTTCATGCCAGAGTGTAGATATGGGCATACATGTAGACATGGTTTTAAACGTAGACACGTGTGTACATGTTGTCATGGGCGTAAATGTTTATGTTGACGTACATGCAGATATGGGGGTTGTTGTAGACACGGACGTACACGTACATATGGGCGTACATTTAGATATGGGCGTACATATAGAGGGCGTTCATGAAGACGTGGGCTTACATGTAGATATGGGCGTACATGTAGATATGGGCGTACATGTAGATATGTACGTACATGTAGACATGGATGTACACGTTGACATGGGCGTACATGCAGATGTGGGCATATATGTAGATACGGCAATACATGTAAACATGAGCTTTCGTGTAGATAATGGCGTTTATGTAGACATGGGCGTACATGTTAATATGGACTTACATGTATATATTGTTGTACATGAGATTTGTGGCGTACAAGAGATTTGTGGCGTACAAGAGATTTGTGGCATACATGAGATTTGTGGCGTACATTAAGATAAGGGCGTACATGTTGATATGGGCGTACATGTAGATGCATGAAGATAATGGCAATTGTTATTTTTTAATGGTTCATTTGAAATGTGCTTAATTTACCTGAAACACACAGAGAAAAAGTTGGGCTAAATAAAACAAAGTTTCTTATGCACAACCAAATTAATTATTTGTATAGAGGCACTTTACTCTTCTGTTGTTGAAACATAATTTTTTCTTGTTCTTATTTGTTTGCCCAAAATGGTAAAATTTTGTTGGTGCAACTTAAATTTTGTTTGGATCTACGTGCATTGAACAGTTGCGGTTAATATAAATAAAAGTGAAAGCTTGACCGCGATTCGAACCCAGTTCTTAGCTACGCTCTAGCAATCACAGCTAGAATGAGTACTGAGGAATTTTGAATGTTTTCAAATTCATGGAATTAAAATTGGTATTTAAGTGATTACGTAAATATTTGAAGTTTTTCAAGTTAACTTTTTAGTCTCCTGTTGAATTTGATTATTAGTATTTTTATATCAATTTAAAGCATCAATAAATGCGGGATCAAGCAAAGTTACTGTCCTAATAGTCTCAATATATACAAACAATTACTGGAGCTGCATTATAGAACGAAGTCAATCAAATGAGTGACCATGCAAATTATACAGTATGTATTGTAATTCGGCCTACAAACTTTGGCTGCAAGTTAATTACGAAAAAAGAAGTTGGAAACATACCTAGCCTATGACCCATGGACTAATGTGAATCCTAAGGGCGGTAAACGTCTTTAATATTGGACCTGAAACACTAGTTAAAAGCAAATATAGGATAATATAAGATAGAACACTTATTGTCTGGATAATGGGTAACTGAACAAAGATCTGCAAACACCAAAACATCGGGTCACTGTCATTAACATATTTCATGTAAATAACCACGGTTACCACCTCTATTTCCAACCATCCCGCACAATGCAACGGCATATTTGGAATTTAAATGTTGGATTATAATTACGTAGATACAATCAACGGAGAAGGTCGTCTTGTGCAAATACCATAAGGCTCACCGTTTCCGAGCAGTTCCGAGTTTTCATTTCAAAATAGTACTTGCCAATACCTGGCAGGTGGGCAACACGCACAACAGCAGTAATACACTGTTTGCAGCTATCAAAGGGAGGGGAATATTCCAAAGAGAGGTACATTACAGAGGCCCTGTAAGGAACTAGCGCTTCAGTTCCAGCTACATCAAAATGTACCGCCATTAGGAACCACTTAAGACCATAGGTCGTACACATTTTTTCAACTTATGTTTTCGTGATTTACCAGCAGCCCAAGATTGTTGGTCGCATTTAGATTAACATTTGAAATAACTTAATATTTTGTTGACAGCCTAATTATTATTTTTTCGCCTGAACAGAGGTTTTGTTTATTCAAGCGTGTAGTTTCTTACACGAAAAAAAACAAATTAATTTTGTCGCTTTTCGATTTTGTTCCTGAATAAAATATTTTGTTGGAGCTACTGAATGTGTGTTCGGCTCAATGTAAGGGAGTATTTTGTTTGCCAGAACAAACCTTTGTGTAGGCACAGCCTACAATGCGCGCGAGTTAACTGTAGCTGTCTGCTGGTGATTCAACCACAAGTCAAGTACTGTGTCCGCACAAGCCTGGGTTTGCCTTTGCGAACCGCAGCTTTGTTGGCGTTACGTGCGTTTTTACAGCTCCACGCGCCGGCAAATTACCACCATTTGCGTGATAATTATACTCGCCTTTACCACGAGTAGTCCTGCTAACAACGTGCAATTATGTTGCCGAACGTGATGGTCGTCCCTCGCCACGGTAGCAGACCACGCACGTAAAGAACCAACTTGCTGAGTTCCTGTCGTTGAAGCCAACATCCACCTTTACTTTTCTGAAGGACGGAACGTTAGGAAAAAAAATATTATTTTCTGTGAGTGTTCAAGCGCTTCGTTGTCTCGTCATTATTTTGGATTCATAGAAATAACTGACAACGTACGGTTATAGAAAATATACATTTTACGAGTTGTTTAATATTTGTGTGCGTAATTAAAATTTCGTGTAATCCGCTTGTTGTAAAAAAGTCGAGATAATATCTAAATTTTATTAATAAGCTCTCTAATTCTCACAACAAGCAGATCAAACATCATTAAAAGTACGCAAAAATACATAAAACAACTCATAAAATGTAAATTTTCTATAATCGTACATTGTCAGTAATTACTATACATCCGAAATTATGACGCAAAAACGAAGAATTTATGCAAAAGGAGTAAAGCCGAGCCTAACGAAAACTTAAGAAGTTTTTTTAATGACCTTGATTTCCAGATTATTTTACTTTCTTTGCTTGTCCTACTGATATAGTTACAACAATTACACTCATGTTTTTTTGTGTCACGTGTAACTTCCTGTGTTAAAATTTTAAATAATAACATCTTCTCTTTTTATCGAGACCCGAAAACGACAAGACATATTTCAGTTTAAGAAAGATTTCACTATTAATTTCTCCAGCAAGCGTAGCCGGTGTCCTTGAAAGCTAAGGCATTATGGTCGCGTGTCACAGGGGCTGGCTCGGCGATGCTCAAAAAGCAGCGCTTCATATATCTAACGCTGAGTACGTTGATTGAAGATTACAGGTTTCTGGAAGCCTTGTATAAAATTCTTCTCTTTGTAGGCGTATGGGGCTCAGTCTTGATAACAATATTAGCTTCCGTATCTACATCGGACATACACTATAAACTATTCACGGTTATTTCGCACTTTTCAGTCTAGAAAATTACACCAAAGAAACAGCGCACTGTATTCGTGCGCACTCAGTGAAATACAGTTTTGCATAAGAACTACACTGAAGAGCCAAAAAAAAACTGGTATACCTGCCTAATATCATGTAGGGCCCCCGAGCAAGCAGAATTGTCTCAAGACGACGTGGCATGTACTCGACTAATGTCTGAAGGTATGCAGAAGGCAATTCACACCATGAATCCTGCAGGACAGTCCACAAATCCAATCTGCGCCAATTTGAGAAAGGGTTACACGTTTGTCACGTTTAATGATTCTCGTCAGTGGTCGTTTGTCCCGTTCTTTCACGATCTTTTCCCGGCCACAGCGATGTCGAAGATGTGATGTTTTACTGGATTCCCGATATTCACGGCACACTCGTGAAATGGTCGTACGTGAACATCCAAATGTTATCGCTACCTCGGAGATGCTATGTCCCATCTCTCGTGCGCCGACTATAACACCACGTTCAAACTCACTTAAATTTTGATAACCTGCCATTGTAGCAGCAGTAACCGATCTAGCTGCCGACCGCATCGCGTTACTCTGATTGGTTCCAAACGTCTGTTATTTGCATACGCACGCCTAAACCAGTTTTTTTTGTCTCTTCAGTGTATTTCTTACGAGGCATTACCAACACATATTCGGTCCTTGTTTGCATTAATATTAATTACAAACTAAATATAATAATTTATTTATAAAATATAAGTAAAACTTTAATTTAACTTGCTAACACAAGTGTAAAAAGCTCGTGATACTCGACACATATAGGAAACCACCAAACACATAATACATGGGGTGATTCTACAATGGTTTTGTTCTAAAAGTGCCAAGAAACCGCGAATAAACTATATCACTTTTATACGTTTAGGGCAGGGGAAAAAAATCTGCAGCGACTGTAGAAGGACGGCCCACAGAAAAATTCAAGTTCTTTCTAGTGGACTCCTGTAAGGAGTATAAAGAGCGTACAAATTGGGCGAGGTGGTAATTCACTGGGCCCGCACTGGCGATGACCCGGGTTTGGTTCCCGGGACGGCTATCCTGATTTCTGTTCCTCTCCCCAGGGTTTCGGAAAAACGCACTAGGTGAACTCCGATATGCTTCCACGAGACAGGCAACGGGCGTTTACATCCCCGCTCCAAATTGTCCGAGATTCTCTGGTTCCGTCACTAATGAGCACGCTGTAAAAGATAACTCACGATAAAATGATATGTATATATATATATATATATATATATAGTCTTTAAAAGTGAATTGTTTCGTTAGATTTTAGAATGGGTTAAATTTGTCGAACGACAATTATTTACCCTGGAATGCATTTTCGTCAGTTCGTGATTCACATTTAACCCTTTTAATTTCTGTATTTCGCAATTTTATTGGACGTGTTTTAATAGTTACTTTGTAGTGACAGGCAAATCACGAATGAATNTATAGTCTTTAAAAGTGAATTGTTTCGTTAGATTTTAGAATGGGTTAAATTTGTCGAACGACAATTATTTACCCTGGAATGCATTTTCGTCAGTTCGTGATTCACATTTAACCTGTTAATTTCTGTATTTCGCAATTTTATTGGACGTGTTTTAATAGTTACTTTGTAGTGACAGGCAAATCACGAATGAATTATATTTTTTCTTACATCTGCAAACTACACACTTAGCTATGGGTTGCCCGGGATTCAAACCAGCGACTTTTTGGTCTGAAACAAGCCACTAAGCGTCCTCAAAGTCAGGACGTTGTTCCAATTATCTCGAGGAAGTGATGTTTAAGGATAATTGTAATGAAGAGTAACGTGAGAGGCTTATAGCAATTCGTGCTCTTTAAGATTCCGAGGCGAGTAATAGATTGATAACCAACTGGGATTTTTTTGAAGGGGGGTGATAGATCACTCCGTTAACTGTTCTCTTTATAGGAAGCACGCATGCGGAAGAAGGAAAATGTTGTGCAGCCGTCACACGTGGAAGGCGAGATAACGCATTGCGCGAATGCAAGTACACGTTATCTTCATCATCGTCATATTCATCATTGCACTTTTGATTGGCACGGAAGAAACGTTGATTTAAGAAACCCGCATCTCTGGCACCGCGAATATCGTGTCTTCTTTTCGAGTGTCAAAAATAAATTTTAATGCGAGGAAACAGAACACTAGAGAATACAGAAGTGAAACAGCCTCTTGTACCGAAACACCAGCCGCACACGCACAAAAAATTCCGTCGCATGCAAAAAAAAAAAACACACGCCGGAATGCCGTTCACCAGTCGGCGCCTGCTGACTTACTCGCCAGTTGGCAGCCCAGCCAATAGGAAACCTTCTGCATCACGCGATAGCCCATCAGAGGAAATGCCCAATCCAGAGCATCGCGCTATCACTTAGAGACTGGGCACCTTCTACATCAGAGGAAACGCCAAGCCATCCCATTTCTGTAAAGGTGCCTATTCCGCGGCGAGAACTCGCGTCATAAGTAATATAATTTATACGCTGTATCATCACATTTATTGAAACAAATCTTTGAGAAATCACCTCATTTACGATATGTTTGGTTTTTGCTAAATACCTCACGTATCACAAACGTTTTATATTCCTGTTAACGTAAAAGTACATTTTATTTGTTAAATTGGACTTTTACTTACCTTTTATACATAAATCCTAATATTTTATTCATAATAACTATGAGTATAAACATTGAGAAAATAAGTATGTTGGTAACCCAATACCTAGTAAGACATAGTTCTCACGCTTAACGTTATTACACTGAGTGCCCACAAATGTGGCGCATTGTCCCTTCAGTGTAATTTTCTAGGCGTGTCTTAGCTATGTTTGCACGAGGCGGAAGAATTTCCTGAAAGTAGGTCTTCAGCAGGGCTTCAGAAAAAGTTGGAAGTAACCGCGAATGGACTATGAAAAACGAAGATTGTATGATTTTGTCTCGCTCACAGGTGTATCTTCCTACCTTGAGGTGTCTCGCTCTTGTGGTCGGATGATGTTTGCCCCAACCCCCTCGCCATCTCTCGAAATCTGAGTGGGCGACCACATGTTTTCCCAAACGACTATGGCGGGCCAGTTGTTTCATCTTCGTGTTTCCTGGCCAACACCGCGTCACGTCAACCCGAGACGTGTGCTTTGTATGCGTCTCTTTTCTCTTTGGAAGATGAGGCTCGTTTATCCACTTCGCTGGCTCGACAGCGTTATCAGTGTCAAAACTGGGGGACAAAGCGTTTTCGGAGAGTTCGCAGGAAATTGCGACGAAACGCAAAACGTTTAATCCAACAAAATACCGACACCATGAGAAGATTTTGTCCAGACAAATTAAATTCACAGTAAAAATTGATTAGATATTTCATTAAAGAAATCGTTTTCAAAACAATTTGCCAAAAATATGTATTTTTTTCAGAGACACAAAATATTCTCGGAAAGTTTTCAAGGCATAAAATTTAAATGTTGCACATTAAGTATATATTTAAACTTTTATTGATGAGATACGGAATTAAAATAATAATTTGTATCTTCCAAAACAGGTATAACGGGAAAATAACGCCGAAGATACAAAATAATCGAGTGGTACATATGCGCGAGAGAAAAAAAAATGCCAGTATTGACTCTTGAAATAGCAACTTTTGTATTACAGCCTCAAACACCGTATGAACACTTCGTATTGTCGTAGGCAGTGATATTTTGCAGTTTTAATGATCACGTGTTAACTCAAGCAATAACACCACAGTATCGCCTGTTGGGGAAGACTGAGTGACGTTGGTGGTTCAGATCATTACTGCTGCACTTCAGAGTGACACGAAGTCTGCAGGCGAATTAAGCAGTGTATGGTTGGAGTCTGCAGATTATATTGTTTTACGAATGCTCGCGTCGGAGTGACAGTTATTGAGATTCCAAACCTACAAATTACCGATCGAATCCGTTCCACTGGCTACAAAAAAATACCGGGCGAGAAAAAAAAAAGCGTTATTGCACCAGACTATCTTTCCTAGTGATGTAAGAGGTAATGAAGATTTCTACACCCGAAGGAATGTTGGAAGGAAACGTACCCCTTTGTTTCAATAATTATTATTCAATACCACATTATTCTTAAAAAACAATTACATGTTTTAAAGTACTTTTATATTACGTATCTTAAAAACGGCAATTGTGACGTTAAAATAAAGAATTTTGGAAATTATGTCGCTTTATTTTTAATAAGATTTAAAATTTACACTAAGGTTCTCTGTAGAAATACGCAAAATATTTTACTGTGTGACGCAGTAGATACAGCTCGACTCAATTTGTCAATACAACGAAACCAAATTAATTGTTTGCTTTATTATGTCCAGTACGGAATACAAGAACCTTAATATTTCGTCAAAAATCTGCGTCATTAGAAACGGGTCAAATTGCTCAGAGAAGCAAAAATGGCGAAGGAATCGGCTATGGCTGGTAGTAAGGTTTTTTCTTGTCAGGTTGCGAAGAAAACCAATTCATTATGGCATAAGGAAAATAACTTCTACCACAAGGTTCATTGGAGTTCCAAAGAATCAGCTCTTATGCGGGGGGTAAATGGATAAATTCCGTTTATTTGTGTAGCAAAGGTTGTGTCTGGGCCTAGTTGTCATACTTACGAAGGCCAAAATATTGAGTATTAACTGACGTATTTGTAATTATTATGCACGACTCTAGTTGTGTTTACAAGCGTTAACACGCTAATTTGAGTTAAACTCAAGTAATTTAAGGGCCAAAGAGATAGCTTTGACCAAAAGGATTTTTTTACTTTTATTGTCACATTTTTTAAAGAAATTCCGTAACCTAACGTTTTGGGATATCCGGTTTTAGAACAAAATATTTAATTACACATGGGCATGTTTTGTTAAATTTACACTCTATTGTGAAGCAGAATGTTTATTCTTTACGTGCATTCTAACGGAATACAAACTGAAAGATTTCCCACAAGCAGTATATTTATTTTATGAAAATTGCAGTTTTCCCATCCGTTGATGAAAATCCGATACACACGCAGCACCAGTGCTGCCTGGTGGCGAAAATATTTACTGGCCAAACTATTAGCATTGATCTTCCCAACCAGAGTAGAATAAACCTTGCCCCTGTACTAAGGAAACTCTCCGATTATTAGCCTGGAGTGATTTCGTAAAACCTTGGAAAACCGAAATCATTGTGGTCAGACCGGGAACTGAGCCCAGATGGTCCCAGAATGTCAATCCATTGTGCCACAACTACACATCCTCGTGGTTTCTTCAGAGACCAGGGTAAAATAGTGATCTATGTTGATAAGCTGACTATCACGTTTCACAGAATAATTACTGAGTTCGAGTGTGGTGGTGATTATCTGAGAGAATGATCTCGGTGATGACGTATAATCTTTCTGAATGAAAGGTCAAAATGGCACGAGGACTGAAGTGACTGCTGACGATTAAGTGGAAATCGTATTTTTCTGAATGATGACCTTGTTTAGGGCGTGGCGATCGTATAGAAAAACCCCCTTACTACAGAAAAAAATTAGGTTAAATCACAGAGTCCATTACGATTGTATCCTAGCTTTTATTACAACAAACTGATTTCCTGGTGAGAAGTTGGCAAGTTGGCAACGTTGTCCGGCTTTTTGGTAGATTGCGCGATATGTCATCAGTGTATAATGTAAATATAATAATGGAAAACGTACGGTTTATATTAATTATTTTTTTGCGTGATCTGAAAACGATATATACATATGTATATATATATATATATATGAATGTTGTTATATAGTTTAAACTTTGCTACCAACTGTGCGTGTGGCACACTTACATAGCTTACCACACATAGTGAGAGTAGTATGCCTATAATCACTTCTTTATAAATACGGCATGTTTTATTATCATAGAATTAATATGGGTGGAATAATAGACAGCGGATTAGTATATATATTCTAATGCAGTAAGAAGTTTACACTTCCAGATTTTTTAAATACAGAACATATTCTTTTAGGAAAGGCTTTCTCTTGACGATCGTTAGTAACATCACATTCCTACAAAACCGTAATACCAAATGTCCGGTTATTAAAACGTTTGTGGAAAAAGGCAAAAAAAGGGGGGATGGGGCGGCAGTTTACATACGTTAATTGAGACAAATTTTCCCTTGTTCCTATAAGCTCATCTTTCTTACGAAGTTAGGCTCGAAAACGGTACGACTATAGGTTAATTTGCACGTTGTTGAACTGCAAGGCCGCACGAAAATAAATAGTGCCTTGCGAATAGAGGCGATGTGGAGTCTGACTGGTGTGCAAATGTCGCACTTACCACTCCCACTCCTGCGCCCGGAGAACACGTGGCTAATGTTGCGATGCGTGCACACGCCTATAGCATAGGACGGCGGAAAAAATTAACCGTAGGTCTGCAGCACCCAGGATCACGCGGCTCGTGCTTCGTCATAAACTTGAAGGTCGAGACATGGCACTGACTATCGATATTTCTGTCGACAACTCGCACCTATGAGAGACTCAGTGGAGGTCCTGTAATTTTTCAGACGTGAAAAAAAAAGATGAATATGCGCTGCAGTCACTGAACCAATCTGAATATTGTGTACCGAGCCTTCCGTATCAGCAGCGGAGCGACGAAAGAACAGTTCAGTAATCGAGGGCAGCAGCAACGAAACTTCGGTTCCAGTATCACACCGTTCCGTTAGTTTATTAAAGTTCTGTTTGTTGCGGGAATAATCGAAATATCCCTGAAGTTGTTCTATAGAATGAACAATCTGTACTCCAGGGAAGAACGCGCTGCTCTATTCTAGGAACGCAAGTATGTTACACACAGGGCTACAATTTTACAGATTTTTTTTTATACTATTGTCTCTGTTAACAATATTTGCAACGTACGAACAATCCACTTGATAGCTGTTTCTCAACTAACAGTCTAGATGTGTTTTGGCTACAGAAATTATGTTCCCACAACCACATTATTATCTCAATGAGAAAAAACCCGTTTTTTCAATCTTTACTTCCAAAATATTGACATTAAAGATGGGAATAAAGAAATGCTTCTAAAATTTGACATGCTTATTATTTCAATTTTAAAACTGATGACACCAAATATTTTTGTACAGTTTTGAAAAAAAAAAACATATTTTATTACAGAACTACTTACCGTTTGGGTTTCTAACAGCTGGCAGCGTCAAGCCATTCTGACCCAGTGTATAGAATTGTGTATATAACGCAAGTGTAGGTAATTTTTGGTCTGTACTGCACACTGCGAAGCTCACGACCGATAATTCTACATGTGGATAAATGATTAGCAAAGTCTTCCTGGTATAGTTCATAATAGGTTCATATTACTGTAGCCAATTATACAGCATACAACTCATTGGCTGTGACAACGAAACAAAGAGTTGTGTCAACATAAGTACAGCACGCATCATACAATTTTTCTGTTCGCAACCTCTGGAGCCGTAAATTAAATTGCGCCTGAAAGGGTTAGACACGATATATTTCACTGGGTAAAATAAACACAGGTTTATAATATAGTGTTTGAAATAGGCACTTCTTTCGCAGTAGGAAGTGCGACGTGAAGGACGAACCTCGATACGAAGGACTGCGATGATGGCACCGCGCAGTGGCGAATCGCAATCGTCGTGTGTCGTAACGTCAGGTCCCCGCGTGCACGTAAAAGTCACGGTGGCTGGCATTCGCAGAAACACGCGTGTGTGATACGTGACAGGCCAATTACTAGAAAGGCGCTGGCACACTCCTCTACAGGTAATTCAGGAAACCACGTGGATTGCCGTTCAGCCACGGGCTGTTTTTCAACTAGCTCTACTCTGCCATTGCTGCCGACGTTCGTTTTATTTATTTTTCGCCACAGGAAAAAAATGAATGCTCTGATTGGATTCAGTACAAACGGCGAAGAATTAAGGACTCTCTGCCAGACTTAAACTTCTACCGCTGTAGTCTCCAGAAAATGAAATTTAGCCTTTAAATTATTGAGCTGAAAAAATTCGCATTCGTCTCGGGAAATGTCAGGCTCTGCGAATTAAAAAGAGCACACATAAGTTGCTATTTTACTAATGATACTTTAGTTAAATTTTCCTTTTATGAGTATGATATATCATTTTTTGTTGGAATGAATATTTAATAATATATCAATAAGAAGGGTTAATATTTTTTTCATTTAAAGGACGACTTTGAATTCTACGCTACAAGTAAATTGTTGAAGTGGTTATTTAGTAGTCAACCCTTTCTTCTTTCAAGTGCAAATCAACCTGAATGTTTTTCTTCTTGTAAAGTAAGATAATTTTCCGATAAGTAAATTTCGATTCCGGACAACCAATTGCACAAATTAAAATCATTTAATGTACGGAATAGGTTTTATCAATGCTTCATATTCTCTCTTTGTCTATATGAAAGTGAAATTTTAATTATTTCTTGGTTCGGCCCAACAATGATTCGCACTAGTATTAATTCAGCGTTGAAGAAATGCCAGTTCGGGGATTCACCCTTATTTAAAGAACTTAGCAGAAAATTTCACAATTTTTTTTAACACACTGTCTAGGCAAGGAGCTCCCAAGGATATTCGGCGTTGTCGTAATAGAGCTTTCCAAAAAAAGAAAAATCTTCTCCGGCTTTTGAAGTCCCACGGCGAAGCTAAACTCAGCCTAGGAGAAGGATTTGAGCGAGGGCGATAGAGATCGCGTTGGAAAGATGACAGAATTAGCAGCCAGATCTGTTAAGGCCGAGGTGGCTTGGCAGGTAACGGAAGTCTCTGTCGCAACAATCTCCTGGGTCTCTAGCTGCATGACGTCTGCGCTAGGTATGCTTGCGTAGTCACCGCCAAATTTACGATAGGCTTCTCATTAATCCTGCAACCTTTGAATGAAATAAGGATACTCTACTGACTCAGTTGCCATCAGTGCAAAATAACGTATGTTCATTTACAAAGAAAATACTTCGAAACCCTGTTGCCAAGAGAATCCTTTGAAGAACTACAAAGTTTTTCTTGTAAAAAAATGCAATAACGTAGTTAGTATACTTGCAAAATTAATATATGTAAGATTACGTTTTATTATAATGTATTTCAAACATATCGATAAGAAGGAAATCTAAATTTATATTTGTTAACATGCTCTGTAAAAAAAATATTTATTTATAAGAAAACTGTTTTACTAATATTATATTTTACGTAAAATTTAAGAAAAGAAAGCAAGCAACCAAGCAGCAGCATAAGTTCGAAACTACAAGCTTTGAGTACAGAAAATACGACTTTATCCACTACACCCGCTCGTTATGCAAACTACGTATCTGTTATATTGATTAAACCACGTTGTCTACTGACTTGGCAATAAAAAGCTTCTCAGCCGTTAATGTAATTTTTTTTAAATACACATTTATAGGTGGTTTGCACATTTTCGCATTCGCTATTTTATAGCTAAATACATAATTCTCTACTAAAAGAGATTTATGTTGACTGTAAAAATTTATTGAGTTTCACGTCAAAGACGACCCTTGTAATTTAACAAACAAGATATTAGCAAGCATCTATATTTGTACCTATACAAGTACAAGCCTGTTTTTTTATAGAAAAAACAACCAATTGGTTACTGATAACTAATGAGCCTACATTTATTTACACTAGTGCAAATTATTTTTATTGAAGTTCTTGAAAGCTTGTATGGAAGGTAGGCGTTGCCATCTCATTGACAGCAATATCATTAGAGATGAAACCAAAAACATGTGAACCAGTACAAAAACAATTAAAATACACGAGTGACTTACCCGGGATTCGAATTCAGAAAATTCGTAAAATTAAGCTAGCTTGCAAACTGCAACACGGATGTTGGATTCGAAGCATCAACTTCGGATGTAATCTGCAAAATGTTTTGAATAATGTGTTTCACTAACCTGAAATATGAACTCGGCTATCATTTTGAAAATAAGTGTAGTTTTTAAAAGGAGGCACTATACACGATGTTTGTAAAAGATAATTTTAGTACAAATTGTTTGATTGAAATTACTAAATGGTTAAATATATGCCAAACATATGCAAATTTTTACATGGCCTCCATTTTTTAAATCTTTATCTTACCCCATTTGAATTATGTAACTTGACTTGGCTTTCTGTAGGCGTTACAAATTTTGTGGAAATTAGTAGAATTATTCCAAAAATAAGACAAAATATTCAGTTTACTCACCTGACACTAATTTGCAAAAAATCCTGCGAAGGAGGTTTGCTGTATGCATCTCGGTTGATTGGTCCTACAGATATGGCATAAACCTCCATTGATAATGTGACGATCTTCATAAATTGAGGGCAAAAAGGTTATATATATTAGCACATTTGATTATTGTCATAGATAAAATATAAAAAGTAAAATTTAAATCTGTTACATAGTTTCGTAGATAAAGCACACTAAGCTAAAATGTTTGAATAGGTGCCATTTAGAAAATAAGATACTTACATACTTTAATCATACAACGAATAAAGCCTGCCACAATACAACTTCTTTGCCAACTTTAGAGAAATCGGTTGCTCGTTTTTCGAGATATGGCATAAAAACTATATTATTTCATGTGGGACTATCTTACAGAAAGGCGGAGATGTGAGGCTTTGCATAGACAATTTGATGACTGTCAGCCTACAAAGTTTAGTTGAAATTTGTTTCGCAGTTTCGTATGAATAAGAATATTTGTCCCCACCGAGCGTGGTGGTGGCGTAACGGTAACCGATTGGACTCGAATCCCGGTCGTTTCATCCAAATTTCCCCTTCCCATGCACTCTTAGATATTATTCTCAAATTCACTATGAGAGTGAATACGCAGATTGAGAAAGCGCGAGTGGTGAAGTTATTTCCCATACATTCATGCTAGCATTCCTACAATTGCTCAGGAAACAGTAAACTGCGTAGGAAATTTCCCAACTTTGTATAGTAGCGACGCTAAACAGATGTGTGGTATTATTTATATACCATAAATTGGTTGAAAATGTCCAATTCAGTTTAGGAAGTTTACCAAAAAAAATTGTCAGAATGTACGTAGGTCCCCACTCTAACTAATTTTTAATGAATTTATATCAAATTATGGTTTTGAAAATTAAGAGACAAACAAACACGTTCATCTCTGTTGACCACGTGACTTTGACCTACTCCACGCTGACACAATACGCAGAACACGAAAAATCGGCCTAGCTCCTCTTTAGTGTATGGTTGAGAACGTATTTAAAACGGCGTGTGCGGTATATATTGCGTGAAATATACGTCGCTTTCAACGCCTGTGTTACGAACAAGACGCCGCAGCGGGACTTCCGGGCGGAAGTGTCCGCGGTTTCAGATGAAATATCTTCCTCCTTTGTCTCGCTTCCTTGCGAAACGAACCGTTTAGCACCGTGGCCCTGAAACTTTTCTCACCTCGACGCGTTCCTTTCAGCGTCGAGTGAGATACCGCATCCTTCCTCTTCACCCGCCGGTAAGTTATTTTCATTACTTCATTTTTCGCCTCGTCGCGGAAAATTTTACCAGGATGATGAAAGCATCATCTTAAATAAACTGAATGTGGGCACTTAATTTGATGCTGGTACGCGATAACAAACATAAAAAACTTAAACTGAGCACTTTTTAACGTCTTGCTTAAGATCTACATATTCAAACATATTGTATTCTCCCATCATATGTAAAATTAACACTGACGTGGTCCTGGTCAATTCATTCATGCGTCGTTCATGTGAAACTGTGTGTGACGTTATTAGAAAAGTAAAGGTTTTTACAAATGTTCTTATTCTTACACTCATGTGCGTACGCCTGCTATCGACCTGCACCGAATGGTAACGAGGACCATACCAACAAAGAACGTAAAATGTCACTTTCAATTTTTATTTTAGTTCAAACACAAATATTTATTTGATAATATTTTTTTAAAACAGTTTTTTTAAATAAATAAAAAACAATACATTTTTAAAAACTAATATTATTCAGTAATGTACAACATGAGAAAATGGAACTGTAAAAACTACACATACACAGGAGTAGTAAAGGTAAATTGGTTCAGGTTAATGATTCATGAGTAGAAGCCACGAGCCATCCACCATCTTGGATCAAAACATTTTTGACAGGATTTTCCGAAAATTTTTGGTATGGCACAACAAATAATAATTTGGAAACCTTCGTAGGGGGTTAGATATTCATAGCCATTATTATTCTTGGAGAGCTGATGGAATGTAAAAAAGATTATCTTATGTCCCATATTATTTTATTGCTCCGAGAATAACAAATAAATTCATAATCTATAACCTATTCGCGATTTCCATACACTTTCTATAACGTTTCAAACCTATCAAAAATCACCCTAGATATGACGTGTTTGGTTGTTTCCTAAATATGTAATGTAAAACCAGCGGCTTCTGTTAAAATTGAAGTATCTTATTTTTTGTTAAATTAAACATTTACTTGTATTTTAACAAAATTTTATATTTCATTTGTAATTAATACGAATAAACAGAGAAAAAAAAAAGTGTGTTGGTGATACCTAGAAAAAAAAATTCTGATGAAAGATGTTATTAAAGGGAGTACCCAAGAGTGCGGAGCGTTGTCTTTAAGGTTTAATTTTCCATACTTGGTTAAGCTTTGTTTGCATATGGCGGAGGAACAGCATGAAAGTAGAACTTTAGCGGTGCATTAGAAAAATTAGAGGTAACGGTGAATGGACTATAACAAGGTAAGGCGTTAAAAATTATTATGTATGCCATGTCGTTCCAAATGTTTAGGTAAATCCTCTGAAAAAAAAAACTAAGGGCGAAAATCTGGTAAGTATGCTGCTCTCTCGCACCATCCCCTTTAACGGAAAAGGCGGGAGACCGAGGTGGAAGAGAGACTTGTTGAAGATGCAAGGGAAGGGGGTGGCTTACGGGCTGAGGAAGCTTGAATGGCTGTGACCTATGTAATCTCGCTGACACCATCAGCCTATCATTATGAGTTTGCCCCGCGAAGGGGTCGCAGTCTGGGGCGACCGTGCGGCGGGGCCAAGGAGAAAGTACTCCAAGCTGTCCGTCAGCGCTGGATGGCTTCAGTTCCCGTGGCAACGTCCAGCGATGAGACAACACACGTGCAGTCGCCGGTTTAAGCAAACGGACCCTGAATGCGGCTTGGAGAGCAGTTCATTCCCTCCGTTCCTTCCTTCCTACCCCGTCGCGGTCTACTCGCACCGAGAATATCACTTTCGTGGTGACCAAAAATGTCAACATTGACCTTTCGGTCATTTCAGTATTTTAAGGCAACCACAAAAGGATCTATTTTGTGATCACCAATAAATTCAGTGTGTTGGTAGGCAATAACGGGTTCGTTAATCGCTGCAAAAAATGTCAAGATGCTAGCTTTTCTGCTGGTTAGTGGAGTTCACAAAATATATTTGCGAGTAGCGGTAATTGCTACGTAAAATTGATTCATCACCCACTAAATATGAAAATTAGGAATTGAGCCCGGTTTTTATCAATTAGAAATTCAGCGTGAACCACTACGCAAACCTCGCCCAATCTTCTGGTCTTTGACTCGAGCACGTACATGGCGAAATTTAATAAGTGACGCGCACGCCAAGGACGGAAATCATCACCCCACCGAAAGTTTATTTTCTGGAATAATTTACGTGTAACGTTTACTTGCTTGGCTGGAAGTAATTATGTAATGCATCGTACATTTTTAAGAACGTCTCTGAAGAATTAGCCGGTTACTTGATGCAATTAATCTGTCGCAGACAAACTTGTTATCGTGGCCAGACAAAAAAAAAGGCAACTCACAATACGCCAGCGCGCATGCGTACAATTTAACTGATGTAGTTTTGCATTTACGGCATAATGTTTACAATGAACGACACGAATACTGTTGGAGGCAACTACGTATTTGTTGGCAAACGATAACCATTTTTTCAATGAACAAATATGTAAGTGAGCTCTAAATGGCTTTAGTACATGTCAGTATAAGTTTTATTGTGCACCAAAACATATTTTTTTATCAGCAATAAAATTTTGCCTTGCAAAATTTCAACCGAATAGCCTTTGTAACGTCTAACAAATATTTTCTTTCAGTGGACACTTAGAAGGCCACACAGAAATATGGCAACATTTATCCCAAATAACACGCGAATTTAAGGATAATGTTTACACGAGTAAGCACGTTGCGAACTTAGACCCAGTGTTAACATACTGCACGCGAAGATTATTTTTGGCTAGTTCTCTACAGTGTGAAGCTCAACGCCTTGTGATCTTCCCTGAGAGTAACTGATTAGAGAACCGTTTTACTGATCTGCATTGTGAAAGGTCCTGATTTCTAGAAACGAACAGTGTCTTAATATTTTTGGTGGTCATAACGAAACAAGTTATGTGGCAATTGTGTGGTTGAACTGAATCCGAAATTTGACTGAACTTCTATTGACTAGATTGACTGCGAGAAAAGGAACATGATAACAAAAAACACAATATATGTTCGATGACATAAAATACACTTAAAAGTGACAAAATAAATAATCACTTAATAAAAAAACGAACAATAATAAAGTTAGACAATGAGTGGCGCAGAAACCATAAGGACAGCGCAACTTTATCACAACGAAAACAGCCCAAACTACAAGCACAACAGACGTGTAACTATATTTGTAGTAAAAAATAGATAAATAAATAATAAAAAAGAAACCATAATTATCCTTTCAAATGTATATTTTTTGATGCACTATTTTGTTTCACATATGTCGTGCTGTGGGTTTCCTGCTGTTTCGTTTCGCTTGTAGTTTGGGCTGTTTTACTCATGTTGTAACTCTGCTGTCCTTATTGTTTCTGTGTCACTCGTCTTAACTAGACCATTGTCTCTTGATCTATATAAGTGCTTATTCATTTAATCACTTTTTACTGTATTTTCGTTCCTCATTCATATATTGCGTTCTTCATTTTTTTTGTTCGTTTTTTCGTAGTCACTAGGCAATAAAAGTATAATAAATTTCCACCCCAGGCACAAGTACTGCATCAGTTTTACGTACAGCATGCATAATGGAATTTCTTATTTGCATCAAATGAAGCCATTCATTATTAAATCGGACCTGAAATTGTAAAACATATTTATGCTGAAGTTCCGTTAAATCATTCCTATCCAGTGTACATATTCGTGTCTATGTTGTACGACATCGTTACATTTTCCCGTTACTATACACTGCAAAGATAATTGCTGAAAAGTCTTCCCTATGGACAACCGATTCGTAACCTTGGTATTTATAACTCTAGTTTACTATTTGTTCATATAGCTATAGTCTATTAGCGGTATCTTCACACTTTTTGAATCAAACCTTTGAAAAAACACCCCACGTATGAGGCGTTTGGTGGTTTCCTAAGTATGCCATGTAACACAATCGTTTTATATTTGTTTTAACATAAAAGTAACTTATTTTTGGTCAAATTTGACTTTCATTTATTTATAGCTATAAATTACAATATTTAGTTTATATCTTATATGAATAAAGACAAAGAGAAAAATGGGTGTGTTGGTAATGCCTTGTAAGAAATAGTTCCTATGCAAAATAATATTACACTGCGTGCGCACGAATGANCTAAGTATGCCATGTAACACAATCGTTTTATATTTGTTTTAACGTAAAAGTAACTTATTTTTGGTCAAATTTGACTTTCATTTATTTATAGCTATAAATTACAATATTTAGTTTATATCTTATATGAATAAAGACAAAGAGAAAATGGGTGTGTTGGTAATGCCTTGTAAGAAATAGTTCCTATGCAAAATAATATTACACTGCGTGCGCACGAATGNAAAATGGGTGTGTTGGTAATGCCTTGTAAGAAATAGTTCCTATGCAAAATAATATTACACTGCGTGCGCACGAATGAAGTGCGTGGGCCTTTTGGTGTAATTTTCTAAGCTTTGTTTTTATGAGGCGGAGGAATATCGCGCAAGTAGAACTTTAGCAGGGCTTCAGAAAAGTTGGAAGTAACCGTGAATGTATATCGCCGAACTCTAACCTACAGCTTACTGGCTATGATTACGAAGTGGGTACTTTCTACTTAAATATAATTCGCATAAAGACATTTCTCGTTTACAACAAATGAACACATCAATTCAATAGTTTCCGAAGAACAAAATGTGCCAGTTGGTTTTTATTTTTGGGTTTTGGAGGATATAAAATGGTTTTGTAAAAGCAGATATTTTGTTACGTGAGATTATAAATAACTAATAAGGAGAGACTATACATTTTGGAACGGGAGCTGACAAGTGAGAAATCTATTTCGATTCCTACTAGTTGAGGAGTGAGAAATATTTAGGTGCCACGCAGAGATTTTCAATCCACACAAGTTCTGGAGCGGTTCCCTTCGCCATACTAGCTCGTTCAGTTATATTCATGGTTTAAATAAAACTGGGTTGTTATATGACGTGGCTGATTGAATGACATTACAAAAGTTCAAGGTCTCAATCAAAATGTCACGAGAATGGAAAACACGTTTTAAAGCCTGTCAGGTATTCCCAAATTTTGTTTTTGAGGTACATGTAAGATGAATGGAGCGGCTATAATTGGATACAACACTGAGGATCTGAGAAACGAATATGCCTCAAAGATTTATAATTAGGTGGATTCACTGTCTTTTAAAATACTGTGCTTAGCCAAGAAAATATAGATTTAAAAAATAATACCAAAGCAGCCCTTAAGCTACGCATTCTTTTCAACATCCATCGGTAATAACTCAAGGCTATCATGTGTTTATCCTAATTTCGTCTGGAGCGTTTTCTTCAACGCGTTACCGAGACTGCGAGAAATATTCAACACAAGGAAATTCCTCAGCAAAGTTTTCCTTTACGTGTTTGAAACATAATTGGAGATTTTTAGAAAGCTGTGAACGCCAGACACATTCTAGAGCCGCTAATTGGACCACACCGATACTGCGACCGATCGCCATTTCAAAACCTGCTTGTTGTGTAACCGGCACACGTTGGAGATCTGTTTACAAGTTTCGTAAACAAAGATTGGAAACCAAAGAACGACACACCCGTGAAATATACAAAAATACATTTTAACCACAATGAAGATCCCGAAATCATTTGTCCCGTAAACAAATGTTTGCCACTAAATGGTGAAATAAATACAGAAGCCAGGGAGTGAAGTTTCACAGCAAGGCAGTTAAGTTGTCAAACTTGCTTTCATACTGTGAAGTATATTGCTTAGTTTTAACAAACTGCCGAATTATAATCTCACGTTATTAGTCATACTATTATTACAAACAACGCATTGCATTTCAATCATGTCTCTTAAATAAAGCATGCCAAAAAATAAAAATAAATTATTCAAATAAAAACATCGCTGCCTCACCTTAGAAAATAACGTCGAAACATAGAGATAGTAATTTTTTTTGTGTTCACTTAAGTAGACTATTTGTTTTCTACAAAGAAGGTAATACATGTAATTTGGTATTGCCTTTATTTTGACGCAGACGGGACATCTTCAAAATAAGACACGTACGAAAAGCTCAAAACTGTACTAGGACTATTTATAAGGGTTATTACGTTTCCCGAAATTTTCGCTGGATTCGCACTCGTAAGGATCCGGGTTCGATTGCCAATTCCGTCTGTCCTAACTTAAATTTTCTCTTCTTCTTCCGAAATCATTTTGCCAGGCGATGACCAAAACCGAATCCTTCCTTGCTGGGCCGATCGTCTGATGAACTCGTTCTGTCTCTAATGACCTAGCTGTCGGTGAAATGTTCAACTAGACATTAAGTACACTGATTTGTTAGCCTGAACGGAGGAAAAGTTCAGTGGCGAGAAAAAAATTTCACCCTGTCTTTATTTGTAAAGATAAATTCATTGCAGTTATCAAAGTTACGACGTTAATGTGAGATAATTTTAAGCATGCCCTTTTGTGTGTACGCGCACATGCCTTAATTTTACGATACCGTACGAACCCTAAGAAAAAACTTTCGTAATGTGATTTGCGAATGTTCGCTCACTAAAGCTAATATTAAAGAAATTTTTGAAGCTTTGAGTCAACGCACCTTCCATAACTCTGTAAGTCTCACTCCTTTTGTGATTAGGGTAGGTATTTTTGATGAGGATAACTTAATTGTTATTGGAGACAAATCACCAGCATTAATTATTAGATCATCATAATTCTTACTGGTTCAACGGGAAGGGGAAACATTCAAATATGCACCACAGCCACTAACTGAAAAAAGTCAAACCCTTACACAATTCACCGGATGATAGCAAGAAGTAAATTTTTCTTAAGATAATTAACTTTATCTTGTAATCATGTACACCTCAAAACCAAAATTTTCCTCTCGTTCTGGGATCAGTTAAGGCTCGTATACATAGAGAAAATTGAACCCAAGGTGATGGTCGGCTTGAGAATTTTTCGTCTTTGGAATGAACGCACTTATTCAATTCCACACATACATTGCGTGTCTCTCTTTGGAATAAGTGAGCGTATCCATATGTATTTCACATCTCAAAATTTTACATTTCACTATGAAGTTATTACGTACGAGCTCTGTCACGCCAGTGTGATGAAGAGGCTTAACCGATGATTAGATGGACTATAATTTAACGTCATGAAATGGAACCAGGCAAGACAGCACAATACTCAGTTTACTCGAGCAGACGTCGTTTGATCATTTGCTGCTGCCACAGTCAAAGCTCTTTCTCCTGTTCTCTTCCGTGACGCGGAATTAAGCCATGTGAATGCTGAATGTACACTATTGGTCACGTCTTCTCCAGGGCGTGTCTGATGAGCGCAGGTCCACTAACACATGTGAAAATTATATATATTTACTTAGCACGTTACGAAATTATCATTCGAAACTACAGTGTGTGTCGATGGTGTACATTGGACTATCCACGGTTTTTCACCAAAATTGGGCAATTTTTAAATAGACAAATATTTGGACTTACCGGGATTCAAATATCGTGTAAGCATAGCTTACCCCGTATACATGTACAGAGTAGTTCAAATTATGTTCTTGGTTTAGTTTTTCGGAAATCCCCGCTGAGTGTGACCTTTCCGTAGCCTTTAATATCTAACGAAGTATTTTGTATAAAAACACCGCCATAAGGTTTTTCATTGGTCCCGACTTGCTATAGTCCATTCAGGGCTACTTCCAACCTTTCAGAAGACGTGCTAAAGTTCTACTTTCAGGATATTCCTCCTCCTCAAGCAAACAAAGCTTAACCAAGCCTAGATAAGTACACCACAAGGACAACTCACTGTATTTGTGCGCATTCAGTATAATAATATTTTGCACGAGAACTATTTTTTATTAGGCGTTCCCAGTACACGTATTTTCTCTCTATTCATATTATTCATTAATGAAAAGATCGATATAAACAGAAATAAGTTACTCCTGTTTTGACAGAAGTATAAAACTCTCGAGACAAATTACGTATTTAGGAAACAACCAATCAAATCAGACATGGGATAATTTTTCAAAGGTTGTTTACACTAAATCTGAATCAGTTAGAATTTTACTGCCGGAATCAGTTATTAGCGCCTTACATATTTAAAAGTCAGTTTAATTTATTTACTGACGAATTAAAAAAAAAATGCGTTTTCCTTCGCTTATAGAGTCAGTTAAATTTTTCACCGATTCATCAACCATTTAAATTGCTGTTTTTTTTAGTGATTTGCTGTTTGACTGACGACTCAGTTAAACATCACTCTTAGAAATTANACCATTTAAATTGCTGTTTTTTTTAGTGATTTGCTGTTTGACTGACGACTCAGTTAAACATCACTCTTAGAAATTTTTTGGAAATTTACCATACCACTGTGTAAACTTATTGAGAAAGCAGGAATGGTAATTTTTCCCCTGTACATATATTGTAGCGGTCCTACATTTTATCATGAAACAGTCAAATGCGTAGGGAAGTTCCCAGCTTTGTATAGTAGCGACGCTAAATATTCCTTTATCTGCAGCTTGATATGTGGTCTTATTTCCATACAGTGTATACGTTAAGAAATTCCATTACAGTTTAGGAAGTTTACCAGAAAATTTTTTACAGTGATGGTATAACAAATTATATCACAAATGAGCTTATAAAATCCATAAATTATACTTTTCAAAATGTGGGTCTCGTCTTTTGTAATATAATTTTAATAGGTAACATGAACATCATTCTTTCGTTTGNTATACTTTTCAAAATGTGGGTCTCGTCTTTTGTAATATAATTTTAATAGGTAACATGAACATCATTCTTTCGTTTGGTTTTTACTTATTTAACTTCGTTTTCGCGTATTTCATTTCGTTTTCACGTATTTCATTTCATTTTCCCGTGATCATCGTAGCGCTCGGTTAAGAAATTCGAATTTTATGAAATGTGGTGAAGTGAGTTCATTCATACACAATATTTGAATTGACAATCCTAATTTTGCCAACTAAACTAAAAAAGAAAATAAATTGCATCAAATTTAATTTTACATATATTAGATAACCTTAATAAATGTATTTACATCGGTTTAGAATATCACTTTGTAAGGTGATTGGTGAATAGCGGTGGTTTGTTAGTTCGAATCCCATGGACTACATAAAATTAATTATTTTTACTTTTTTTTTATTGCGCGAAGTTTCACGTCAATAATAGTTACTATTGGAAATACGTATATTTCTCGTAATGTTTTGGCTAAATTCAATAAAAACCAAATTTAACTGGCCGTATGTAGTTGGCTGCCTCGCTTTTTCAATGAGTGAAATTATTTCACTGAAAGAACTAGTGTTTTTCCTCCGTTTATAAGTAGAGGAATTTTCTCCGATTCAAGTAGTTTCATTTGACTATGAATCAGTGGCATATTAACTACTTTCGTATTTTGAGTTTATTAAAAAAGATTGGAATATACTGCGAATAGACCGCACTGAAGAAGTTGGGGGAAATATTTACTGATGCTTCCTTGGCTTCCCTTCCGCTCGTAACCTCCAGTAGCATGCTCCATCCCAAGTCTGAGTTTCCAAGGAAGCACTTTCCCACTGACCCTGACCTATGACACTTGATAAAGTCTAGAGAACTGCGTTAACTACCGGGGTTCCAGCCTATCGTGCCTCTGGAGCCTTGCAATCAATTTACTCGCCGCGCCAGTGGCGATAATTTAATAAAACCTTCCACCAGCCTCATAACTCAAAATGAATGTGTTCATTCTGTCGTGGTCGTCCAAAGCATTTATAATTAGGTTCACATGGTTCACTCCGGTTCTTCACTGCAACCAATACAACGGTAATACACAAATGCAGAACCTACCCAAAACATTACTACAGAAAATGTATCTCTAGTCTCTAAATAGTATAAAACATAGTCGCTTTTCCGCATCTGTCTGCGTATTCGCTTAGTACTTCTTAACTACTTGATACATTTTTATGCGGTTTACAACGTCATTTTGAGACTTTCTTGAGGAAGGATTTGGTGTATAATATATTTATATTTTACTTAAGGATAGTAGAGAAATGTCAAACCGTTTGTAAACCATAAGACTAAACCATAAGAGATACCTCAAATTAATGTACTACAGAATTGTATATCTCATAAAGGCCTAAAGAAAATTCCGCGATAGCATGAGTATATCTTTTAAGGATGACACACAGTAACCATTTTTGTCTTTCAAATTATCGCTCTAAAATAAAAATTGTTACCGGGTGAAGCCGGACCGGTTCGCTAGTAATACATTTACGTGAAAATAATATCCCTGTCCTATTTAAGAACTTCTATATTCTTTAACGCTATAAATTGTTTTCGCTTAACAATACTTAATGTAAGGTTAAATATATGCTGCAACAACTTGTTATCTGACAGACGTTTCCTATAACAGTTTACGTTAAATTCCTTTTTCGATGCTTCAAAAAGCTTTTAGTATACTATAATAAATGAGGAGTACGTGATGTAAGAATCGATACAATTCCTAGCACATCGTACCAGGGGCCACGGTGGTGTAGTACTCGCCTCCCACCAAGGCGAACCGGGTTCGATTCCAGGCGGGGTCGCCCCCAGATTTTTGCAGATAGAAATCGTGCCGGCGATGCCGCTGGTAGACGTGTTGTCTCGGGGATCTCCCGTTTCTGCCACCCTTGCATTCCGGCGATGTTCCATTCTCACCTCACTTCACCCTCATAAGCTCTCAATACTCGTTGCTAAGAGCCGCCCAAATCTCTTCACTCACCCTGGCACATTGCTCAACAGCTGTTTCTACAAAATAAATCCATTCAAAATACAGAAGCTATTTTCTGCATTTTTCTTTTCGTAATTGTTAAATTCCCATCCAGAGTAATTAGAAAGTTTAAAAGATAAAACTTACAACACACACTGGTGTCTTGCAACTTAAAAACACCACAAACCGTTCGATACAGAGAACCAACTATACAATCGGAAATATGCATGCGCATTCAAACAACGATGACGGGTAACTTAAACAACAATACAAGAACCAAGTACTGCAGCCGTGAAAATCTGAACAAATGTATGAAGGTTTTCCGCTGAATATAGTAAAATTGTGGTGATTACGTTAGTGAACAAGTTTTATTAAAAGTGCCTGATCGATGAACTCCGTTGTCCGAATTCCGCGGTATAGTCTATTTGCGGTTACTTCACATTTTTAAAATTAAACTTTTGAAATATCACCCCATGTATGATGTCCTTGGTGCTTTCTAAATACGCCATGTATCATAATCGTTTTGTACTTCTCTTAATGTAAATGTATCTTCATTTTGGTTAAATTGAACATTTACTTACATGTTGCCTATAAATTATAATATATTTATTATATATTTAATATGAAAAAACAGGGAGGATATAGGCGTTTTTTTAATGCCCAGTAAGAAATAGTTCTTCTGTAAAATATTATCAAAGTGACTGCGCAAGAAAGCGTTGCGCTGCCCTTTAGTTTAATTTTCTAGACTCAGTTAAGCTTTGTTTGCTTTNAGTATTCTTGAAGTAGAACTTCAGCAGGGCTTCAGAGAAGTTGGAAGTAACCATGAATGGACTATAGTTGAAACGCGGTGTCACCGACTTGGGAAAGACAAATTACTAAATTCTCAGTCGCTCCTACGCCATCGATAGACTACAGAACGCATTATTCCCTGTCAGCAGGCTATACTTCTCAGTCCTCCATATATCTACCTATATTTTAATGGACGTATACCGACTGGTATGTTTACAGCAAAGTTGGCTATGAAATATAAAAATCTCCGTTTCTTAGCGCCGTATAAAAAGTGTGAATTTTGATTAACGGACACTGAATTTATTTAATTAAATATTGATTTCTTTAAGCACACAAAATTCTGTTTTATAGTAATGTTAAAAAGCTCAAAGTTTCACTTTATAGACGCATGAAAGGAGTGANTTAAAAAGCTCAAAGTTTCACTTTATAGACGCATGAAAGGAGTGATATTGTCCATGGTAATGTTAATTTTATTTACGGCAGACGGATATAAACAGGGCAGCAAAACCTAAGCAGGGCAGCAAAACCTAAGCAGGGCAGTCAAAAGTGACAGAATAGCCGCTGGGCTGAAACTGATGCTTTGTATTATTGTTTTAACTTCGTAAGTCTCTTTTGATGCCGGACCACGAGGCTCAACTTCAAATTACCAGAATGGGAGCGAGATATCAGTGATGGTTGGTGGATGGTTGGGAATCGTATCTCGTTAAAGTTGTTGGATACAAAAAAAAATTTATTTTATAATGGTTACAAACATTGTTCACCTTGTAGGCGTTGTATGTAATAACATTTACTTCGAATGAAAAAATTTCTACTTTACTTATTTTTGAATATTTTTCTATAAAATACGAACTCGTTCTCTTTTGCTGTAGATAAAATAACCAATACTAAGTTGAACAAATAAAAAAAATAACCAAGTAAACTAATAACGTAGGCCACTGCGTCACACATATGTTATTACCAAATAAATTACCATAAATATATATATATATATATATATATATATATATATATAAATAAAATTTTTCTGGCATCAAATTATAAACAAATTATTATTAGTAAAATCTTTAATTGCAAGGAAATTTCATTACAAACAATGCGTACATGTAAACAGTATTTGGTACAAATATAAAATAGTTCCTTTTGTTGGTATCCAACACGTTTAGAGGTCACAATCTTCCAATTTTCAGGCCTTTATATTGCATGGCCTTGTATATGAAAAATGTTAGTTCATGCCATCAGGAAACACTGAAACGTGCTTCCTGATTGCGTATTGTCCGCCCACATTCCATTCACGTTTCCATATATTGCTTCCCTAAATCTGTAGCCGTCTCTCAATATTACGAAGAGGGGTGAAGACAGCAATTTTTAATTCCCGACTTCTTCCCTTTAAAATAAATTAGACGGACGAAGAATCATCCTCTCATTGCTCTGTGTTCCGAACAACATTTGAGGGCGATGGTTACAAAAAAATCACTATTTGATATTTGTATGAAATAGCGTTCATATTTTAGACATTACTAAAAAATTAACTATGCTCATGTAAAAAACAATTGTGTTGCATATTTCTGGCAAACTGGGATGCCAAAATCACAATTTTTGTGTTTTTCGATGCACATTCAATGCAAATAAAATTGTTTACAGAAAATTAAAAAAATTAAAATTAATTTCATGTCTCAATAAAATTCAAGGTATGCATAAAATTTTTCTTTTTTAATTAAAGACGACTACAAAGCAACGGTATGCAAACATTTCCTTATTTTGAACCATTTTTTAAAATTGTGGAAATATTTAATAACGCATTTTCAAAGATTTATTGAAGAAACTCATGGCATCTTATTTCAGTGTGAATGATCTTACTTCAGTAAGATACCTAGTTGTTTTTTTTACGCCCAAACACTAAAAGGGTGAATTTAACATGCTATTATGCAAAAAATAGGTTGTATTAATTTTTTATATTAGGAAATAGTACTTGTAATTAATGTCTTCATGTTGAAAAGTATTTCGTACAAATATAAACTAATGACATTTTCGGTGGCTAGCACCCTTAATGTACCGTCTCGTCGTGGTAAGAATATAATAAAATAGTGAAGACATTTCTTCCACACGAGGACACATGTTAAAAAAAATGCCAAATCCAATAATGCACAAGAGTTTTTAAATTTAGTGTCATGCATTTGTAAATAAACATTCGGGTTTGTGGCTTTTACAAAATTTTGTGATCTCTGACGTTATTGAGGTTAGTAGACTTATCCGTATTTACCTTGAGCCACAAATTTGAGGAACAAGAATGTGCATTTTTAAGTCACTCGTAAATAAGCGGGAAAAAAAACCTTCGTCAGAATGTAATGTCGTGTCATTACTTTCTTACAGCTATCTCTATAAATATTGCGAATAGAATCCACATTTATATGACAAATTTTGCTCGAAATGATGTAAGAAATAAGCCCTATAAGTGGCGGTAACTCCTCGAGAATATCCTGTGTGTGTATATATATATATGTATGCACAACATTGCTCTCACGTACTTAACATGGCAACGAAAATGAATTTGTAGTTGGTGGTTTGCGCTTAGCTAATTTAAACGCTCGAGGACCATTAAGACCACCACGTTTCCGCTTTAATTGATGGAGGCTGGCTGGACCCCACAGATATTCCTTCCCTTGCTCTGCTCAACCCTTCGCTTGCGGATGCCATCGCTCACATAACTCACTCACCCTTTACGGCAGACAACCGTGGTGAACTGCGGCGCCTTAACACGACAGTGCAAAAATGATTCAACGCTACGCCTACAACACGTAACAAGTGTTGTGCGAATGTAACTTTTTTCTCACGAAACGAAAACGAAAAATATGACATGAACTTTCGAGAAACTGAAACGGGAATTAAAAATAATGTCAATAGAAATCAGCCTTAACAAGAGATTAACGAATTTTATAACATTGTAGCAAGTTATTCATTATAACAAATTGGTTGCAAAATCAAACCAAAAAATTTTGCATATGCACTATTTACCACAAAGGGCCTTGCCTACATAAAATTTTTTGTATACATAGTTATTTCAATTATAAAATAAAGAAAACACACAAGATGATTTAAAGGCTAAAATTTTCTTTGCTGGTGCACTTAATGAACATTCATTAAGCACCGGAAAATCCATAGAAATCGAGAACTTTCGTTTCGTTACAACTGCAGGTAACCACATTTCTTCCTGAAACGAAAATGAAAGTTGTCATTTTTCGTTTTCGTTTCTGTATACCGAATTTTCACACAACTCTACATGTAACATATCGAACAATGCCAGTTTCGTAATTACACTATGCTTAGTCAGTATACACAATACATTTTTTTCTTCACATTTTACAAATAATGTTCAGAAAAAATAGTTGGCAATTTTTTTTTTTGTAATGCTTAAAATTAAATATTGAGTGTCTACAATACAGATATATATGAAACATACTAAATCATGTATCTTCATGCTTCTAGTAAACATGATATTTAAAGTATTTACTTGTTAAAAATATGAAAGCTTTATAACTTCAAGTCACAAAGTGTAGTAAAATTTGCTAAAATACACTTGTAGTGTTACAAAGATGATCTAAGCAACTAGTCTACAGAAAAAGATGTTAAAAAATACAAAAAAATTTCGGTGTGCAAGATTGTGATAAATATTTATAATATTATTCATACCTGATTTGTGAACATTACGCAATTTCGGTTTTGTTTATACTGGAAATGTTTATAATATAAAGTCATATTATATACGAATCATTTTTAAATATTTGGCAACATTTGCATCTTATTCGGGTACACTTTGGTTTATGCAATAAAAGAGTTTGTTTGAATTTAGTTTTTTTTAATTTTAAATGTTTTCGATATCTTATATATATACATATATAAAGTTTAATGTAGTATAGCACTTTCACTAAAGTTAAACTTAAATCCTCCTTGCATTTAACTGTAGTGGTAAATTATCATCAAGAATAGTCCACGCACCATTGTAGTTTCCCAAAGAGAGTTCTTTTAATAGAACAGATTTTCTGCAGAATGACACAGCAGTTCAATAAAATATTTTTATCATCTCCCGTGCAGCTATTAAGAATTCATTCCGAATTTTAAATGCAGGCAACAGGTAGTTCTTTCAATCCGTGTCAAGACGTGGTTACAGCCAGCCAATCAGATAATTTTGCCTCTCCAGAGGTCGTAATTCTTTTTAAGAGTCTGCGGTACATAATTAACGCTCTAAACCTCTATTCTATAAGTTTATTGAAGTCAATGTAGAAAAACAAAAAAATAACATTCATACAAAATTGTTGTTAGTAACACAGTGAGCGAATAGTTAACCAGAGCGATCTGTTTCTGTGAAGCCATTCCCTGAACCTTACATTATTAAATGTAATTCTTGCGCAGGATACTTTGCAAAATTCACTTTTCAGTCTGGAAAAATATTGGCCCACAGTATTAGAATAAACAATTATCTAGGAGTGCCCCTATTCTATTTTTGATCTCAAAATGCTGTGAACTACTTTTAACGTATTTTACGTTAATCTATGTCACATTCACTGTTAATTCCCACTTCGGTTATTTTCGCCACCGTAAAATTTGCTCATCGAAATCGCCGTACTGTCACGGGTTTCACACGAAACATGCAGGGTCCGCAGGTTCAAATCAAGGACTGGGAATTCATACATTTTTAAAGTTATAAAATATTGTTATAAATTATCTAGGACGTATCCAAGTTCGCGAGGGATGGAGGTGTTAATAAAGTTAAACAACTAAAGAAACATTTAAATTTATTTACAATGTTATAAATTACACACAGCTATTATTTACGAAGTATATCTGCCTTTACATAATTTGAACACTTATTACTCGTACCAGCGAGCGCAATATCAACGCCAAATTTCTTATCACTCTCTCTACCGCAGCTAAAACAACTTTATCTTAATTGGTTCGTTTCATACGTACGATCAAAATGTTAAATTCCACACATGAACATCATTCGAAATGTCCCACACTCACGCGTCCATTCCCACTTTCGTGAAGTACAGACGGCCAATCCCAGTTACCGCTCTCTTGACGCCGGTCGCTGATACGTCGCCCGTCCTTCCAGTGATCACACACACACACTCGGTACTAATGGCCTTCCCAGACTGCCGGCCTACCATTGTACAGGAAAGGAGGGACCAGGCACCAGAGCGTATCCGTGACTCGATCACCGTTCTCTCCATGCTCTACCAATACTAGCGCGCTGTGCCTTATACAGAACGTCAGGTTATTTCGCGGATACGGACTGCACCCCACGAATCTGTGATCAAAACTAAGTAGAAAATACTATTTGGCAGAAAATTGCAAGGCCCGCAGTTTACGAGAAAAACGACATAAAATTAGATCAAGCGACTTTTTTTCACGTTAGGCCTAGCATGCAGCATCAGCGTACAAAACGTCGAAACGTCATAACAGGTGTTCGAAGGTTTGCTCTGCTCATAGCAACGCGCTTTTCCGCACGTTGGACGCATGCAACATGCATGGAGCTTGGCCGCCCGATGTACTCATGACAATTGCCATGTCCCAGTACTCACTGCATGTTTACTCCATGGCCTCTTTGGCACAACTAAGCTTGGATCGCTCCCTTACCGTATTTCGTACGACCGACTCATTAGTTGCAGCATTGCCACATCACTCCCAACTTTACATAATCGGAATACCACATATATGCCACAATGGTTTTTAGACCTTTAATGTAGTTTTTCTCGTAAACGAAGGGTGTTATGCATTCTCACCAATGAGTATATTCTACTTAGTTTTGATCACAGGGTCGTGTGGCGCAGTTCGTATCCGCGAATTACCTTATATCCTATACTGTTGAGATGGCCTGGCCCAGAAACTTCCTCGCGCCTCGAGTAGCGCCTAGGGAGGTTATGACCAGAAAGTTTATACTTGTAATGTTACAAAAACAATTTCGGTAACTAATTTCCGAGGAATTGTCTGGGAAACGTACAACAAATGTCCGTGAAATCGTATGATAACCCTCAACGCTAATAAATTATTCTTAAAATTTAAACATAAATGAATAGTCTACGTATAGTGAGAATGTGCGAATGGCAAAGAATTTCCCCATACATCTACCATAACGTTCCTACAATTGCTCAGGAAAGAGTCAATTATGTATAGTAGCGATGCTAAACATTCATATATTTTCATCGCGATACCTGGTTTTACTTCAATACGACGTAAAGGTTAAAAATTCCACTTTAGTTAAGTAAGTTTACAAGACATATTTTTACAGTGTAGGTAAAGGCTGTTCACCATAAACCGAACACTTTTGTAAGACCTGCTCAAGATCTACTTGTATGCACGTTGTGTATTCTTCCTCCTTATGTAAAGTTAACTTTACCATGGCCCTCGTCAATATATTTACGTATGAAATTGTTAGAAAAGCATATATTTTACAAATATGCTCATTTTTACACTTCGATGTATTACAGAAACAGAAAACGAACGAAAAATTTAAGTTATCACAAATGTTTACAAGAACAATTTTTATTCGACGTTAAGAAATTGAACTTCTTTCCCTCCATTGTTATCATGTTTGTTAGGCGCATGTCACGCAGTGTGCCCGTTAATAGTAATGCAGATAGGAGCAGTGACTTTTTTCCTAGGTTGATTTCAAAAGTTCTCACTATATCGCGAACAACATTTAGAGGAAAATTTCATAGGGTAGCTTTAAAAAACTTATTAAACGTCGTAATACTTTAGTTAGAATACGTAGGCGTGCACTATATGCATTATAGTTGCAGAATCAAGTTACAGCGGAGTGCAGCTGTTGTACGTTGGGAGACCACGAAGGAGATGGTCAGTTTCCATCTCTAGATGACCAGGTCACCTGGCGGAAAAATGTGCTAACTTCGGAGAGGGATATTTCGATAGTATCTAGAACCCGCTTCTTACATATTTTCATGTCCTTTTTTTTTTTCCCCACCGCATACGTTAATGAACGATGGCAGGAGAGAAAACATTTAGCTGTGTGCCTCCTGAGTTCCTTTCGGAATAAATAAATATAACCGCTGCACCAAGCCGCCTGCGTTCTCGATCCTTCCTGGCTGTGTGTGGAGCTTCGCAATCGGCACGTTATCGAAGTTTTTTTTTCACGTACTGTGCTGCTGCGAGCATGACTCGTCACCGTACCGTGCCCACGTGACGACACGAACTGAACTGTGTGTTCACGTACTTTATTACGCGGGTTCAGGAAGAAATTCAGGTGGGCGGAATACTTACATACCTTCTCCGAGTGGAGGTAATTAAGTCACAAAAATGGCCTAATAGTTCCCTTAGTCCAGGTCATGTACCGTGAGAGTACTTCTTGAGTTGTTGTAGACAGCCTGCAACATACTTCGCTGTTTTAGCTTCGGGTTGTGGTTTCCCTCTGCAAATTATACTGCGTTGTAATTTTAGCTGTGGTTACGAGGTAAACTTATCTTTTATTAAAAATTATATAATACGAATAAAATATTGTTAGTAGCTATCAAAAGCTACGCATGAAATTACTGCCCATGATTTTCTTCGTCACAGTTGTAGTTCAGTTCATTACGTCGAAGTTTGAAAACGTGAATTATAAATGCGAATGAAGCGCTTCCGTATTGTTAAAAATTACCATTACACCGGAAGGAAATCTAGTAGCACTGGAAAAGGAACGTATTTGTAGGACTCCAGTTTTGAACTAGCACGCTATATTAGCAGCTTCTGGTACCGAAGCCATAAAATTATTGTCTACAAAATTACATTAACATATTTTGTGCAAATTATTTTATTTTATCAATTTTTGCGTAGTGCTGTGTACAGAATGTGTATAACAGTGTGTTCCACTTACTCGCCTGTAGAAATCAGTTCATTAACAGAAGATCAAGTAAAATTAATATAAATACTATGTATAACGTATAAAAATAAAATAATAAAACGATTTAACTCGCTTTTTCAGATAAAATGCGTGGAAGGCTATATACGACAGGTCTTCCGGTTATCGTGGTATCTGAGCCACCGGGAAATAAAACTGGAGACAGGAATTTTTTTTTTTTAATCAAGCGAGTTTCGGCTGGAAAAGTCATCCTATTTGCCTCGACGCCACATGAGCTTCACGCCCTATCGGGTAAGAGTCACCGATGACCCAATCGGCCTTTCAGATTCATTACAAGACTATCGCTGTTATTTGTTGCTCGGCTGCTAGCATCGTGGAGAGAACGCCATAGCGTCGGCCCAATGTCTTCGAGAGTGAGTTAAGTAAAGTATAGTCAATTTACGGTTGCTTCATACTTTTCTGATACCCTGCTAAAGTTCTACTAACTGGATGTATTTCTCCGCCCCATGCAAACAAAGCTTAACGAAGTCTAGGAAATTACACCAAAGGGATAACGCGCCGCATTTGTGCTCACTCTGGGTGATAATAATTAGCATAAGAAATATTTCTTACTAGGTGTTACCAACACACCCATTCTCTCACTGTTTTTATTACTAGTAATTGTGGAGGAAATATTAAAATTTATAAATAAAATAAAATAAAAAATTTATTTCATTTTCATTTAAAGTGCTTGTGTGTTCTTTTGTGATAACACAAGCATAACACGCTCGTGGTACATCAGGTTTTTAAGAATCAAATAAACACGTCATAAATGGGGTGATTTTTCAAAGGTTCGATTTAAAAAGCGTGAAAAGACCCCGAATTGACTATAACCCATGTTCGTACAGTCTGAAAAATTTCCGTACATTCGCCAAAGTTTTTACGGACATATGATGTTTAAATGTAGAAACGCGTCCGTTATGGCACTAAACGGAACTTAGCTCCGTACATACTAAATATGAAATATCTCTGTATTTTCGACAGCGTCGGGTGTCAGGAACGAACATTTCCGAGGATAAACGAAGCTTCCTGTGAAACTATAAATTAAAAATTATCGTTCCTTGGATTGTCGTATCTAGGATATTCACGACACTCAAACATATTATTCCAAACGCCAGAAAGTAGCTCAAGCCATTTTCAACAGTTGGCAACGCCACAAAAACTTTAAAATTACTAGAAACGGAAAATAAAAGCCAAAATATTTTTTTAAAACATGGTACGTTTAGGTAGCGATATGGTAGCAGAATTGTAAGATTTTCGATCGGTTAACTTTTTGACTTCTGTTCGAAACCCGCTTTAAAACAAAGTGTTAACAGTTTATTTTTTAAACGCTGGGAAACACAACGGAAATTAGTATTTATTAAGTAATATTTTTTTTGTAAGCTGGTATTATAGAAAAATCTATTAGCAGATTTACGGAGAGCTTACGTGAACTGATGGACAGTTTTGTGATATTTACAGAAAGTTAGTAATTTAAAAAAAAATGCTTGTGTAATTTAAGAATATTTTTGGATTTTGTTTACTAGAAACTCTCCGTGATTTCATCGGAATTTTTTTTCTATTCGTTATAGCTGACTAAGAACTTTTTTTAAAGCGTAGCTTATGTTCTACTTATGGCAATACGTAAAATTAATACCGTAACGTTCACAAAGGCCGCATTAAACCTAACAGGTTGCAGCACTGCTTTATTAAGTCGTTTTGCAGCTCTACAAGTTGATCGTTTATTTAATGGGTTAAAATGACCAATGCACGTATCAGAAATACCATAAATTTGCAGAGTGAATATCAAACGCGTTTGATGTTTTCTGATCGGACGTGGGATTTCTGCGTGATGTGTTATCGTTATCGTGTAATCAATCGGCTTTCTGAACTGCCGACTTCACTCTGTATGTGTGAAATTGTTACAGGAATAAATCTACTTTTTCTCAACAGTCCATGCAAAATACTTTAATATTTTGATATTGTGCCTAGGAGTGTGTTTTTAATACAGTGTAACCAACAAAAAAAAAAGAAAAATGCGCACGCTGGAAATACCGATTAATACAATGATTATCGACATAGGTATAAGTTTAATGATTCAAAGTAGGAACTATCAGGTCTAGTCTCATGGGTGTTCAAATGTCTTAATAGGATATCTTATTTCTAAAAGAAAGCATACGTTTTTATTTTCCTTTACTCATTAAAAAAATGCGTTTAAATTATATGTAATAATTCCATTTTGTTTTTGTATTGCATTGTCACGTTTTGTATTGTATTATTGGCAGATCTGTGTTGTTAGCACTGAGAGAATAAAATTGTTAATAAAGTGAAACAAAATGTTATTTGATAGTAAATCACTGCTTCACTAAAAAAAAAAAGTAAATTTCTATAGTCTAGTCAGTCTAATGCGACTGGTTGAGCACATGACGTGTACATTCACTACGAATCACACATTTTTGTAAACGTTCCATACAGACGTCTTTTACATAAAAGTTTTAATACTAGTTGAACGAGAAATTTTTCTGTTTGAACTAACGTAGCATAGTTGGTGAACAATTGGGATTTCTTTCACACGAGCATTTGCAATAGACACGCACTGTAAAAACGCTTTCTTTGCTGCAACACATGATTTCTTCCCGCTAGGAAAAATTTGTTTAAATATGAACCACTGCAAAGTAGGCTTGCCACAAATATAATTTTTATTAGATCTGTAGAGTAATGAGAACGGTAACCTTGCACTGTCGTTAACAATAGTTCAGCAGACAGACATCTTTTCGGTAATATCAGTAACCGCGTAAGAAATATTTGTGTTCTAAAAAAAACAACCGTGATTAGTAAATAGGAGAGAAGTAACAAATCTTTCAAAATTATATTCACTATAAATATAGTAGGACGGCTCCAAGACTCGAAGCCACACTCTTCGTGTTACAAGTCTGACGCCCGTCAACAAACGACCACATTACCGTATTATGCTCCGACTACTTTTGATATGTAGGTTACGAACTTCAGTAAAATGGGCCAGGATATAATGTCACAACTTGGGAGGAATTGCGGTAAATGATTTGGATAATCACGTCACTTCAGAATGACATCAAACGTCTGCAGGGGCACTGTAGATTAGCTAAGTTGCAGTTTTTTTAATGCAGAATATATTGGTTTATTAATGTTTGAGCCGGGACAAAAGTAACGAACTGAAAACTGCAATTAACGACAGTAAATATTTAACATCGCTAAGCCGTTACCTTCATCACACAGTAATATTTCTTTAAGGTCATCATACACAGCACAAAGAATATTGATTTCTTGGGTATAAAGGAAGGTTATATTGCCACAAAAAAAACGTATAAAGGAAATTTTTTTGACAGCATACCTTCTCTTTGAATTAAATATATATTCTGTCGCTGAAAACAAAACAGCCTCTAAGAAATGGTTTTCTTTGCCATACAGAAAACTTTGTAAGTGTGGCTCTACGATTGTCCATAGATCCATATTGCAAAATAACGGCAGGAAGCATTGCAGCATCCTACTACGTGTAATACGGCTTTAAACAACAAAGAAACTAAATAATGTTAATGCCCACATATTTGAATATTTCGCTTTCATTACTCCGGTAAGGAAAGAAAGCAATTTTTTCAAAATCGCTGCCTACTTTATTTAGAGAAAGCTAGTCGTGTGGGGTCCGTTATAAAATATGCAATTGTGGGAAGGGATATTTTTTTTGGAAAGTTGATTAAAAAAATTTTCAACTAATCACGAAATTACCCTAAGAACCAGTTGGAAAAGTCAAGTCAAAATGCAAGTTTCTGAAGTATAAACTGTCCCAAAATCAATTTACAAATTCTTCCCCCGGCTTCTTCCTGATAGATAGTTAAATTTTACGGGAATGACATACACTATTTTTAATAGCTTCCTGTCACTCGAGCAATTCTTTCTAACCAGGACGGAGTCTGCTATGCAAACAAAACACCACGTAGGTAAATTATTATTTTTCTTGGTTTATAATAATGGGTATCCAAATTTTCGTAGGTTTAATTAGTATTACAATATTTAAGATAGAGAGTGATAGAGGAGGGAGGGGGGGGGGAGTGTATGTGTTACGGTGACGTAAGTATGAATTGTGAACATATACATAAAGTAAAATTGCAACAATGCAATGTATCAAATTTATTGTTCTATTGGAGTGCTTTGCCATCGTGTCTTAAATGTATTACACTGCGTACGTATTGTCAAGCATGGTTTGAGAAACGCCACGTTGATTCCTGGCTTTTAAATGGTGTACATTAAGTTCTGTGGTATTTGTACATGAAACAATGTATAAATAAACCTGCAGCGTTAAGTAATTTGAATATCAAAATGCTTTCTTCTAACATCAATAAAGTTCTCGAGGGATTTAACTGTAAACCTATTACGTATGACCTTAGTTTTTACAAATTTACTAACAGGCACATATAGTATTCTTTTAGAAATTACGTACAGACACGTGTATTTAAATTTCAAATCAACATCGTCGGTCCAAAATATTACCGTGCATATGTAGGCTAATAATTGCTGAGGAAAACAATCTATTGACATGTAATACGAATTCCATGGGTCTTCATTACGAGTATCATATCAATACACTGGGAACAAGTACACATTTTTACGGTATTTGTTCTAAGTCGTAATGCAACGTGCTGTAATATGATGATCACAAAAGCAATCCTCACGATTGGGCACGCCCGCACGAAAACAATGTTTTGAAGTGTTCGTAATTTAAAGCACTCAGCAAAAACTTCTTACAGACTTCATGGCAAAAAAAAACCACTTCTAGTAACTACTGTTTTACTGGAGAAACCCGCTTGTTGTGTATCTGAAAATAAACTCATTTAGTACTTAGCTACACGACCAAAACAAAATTACTCATCTAGCGCGCTAATAGCTTCTGCAACAGATACGTGTCAAAAAAAAAAAAAATTCTTAACCTTTATATTGCCGTGTGTCTTAAAAGACTAGCATGTATTCAAGATTTTTAAGTTATAACTAAAGTTGGATTTCAGATTTCTTCTTTATAGTGGTTTGGTTTCAAATAAAATTTATTTTGTTACTTGTGGCATCATTGCCGTGCCCGGAACCATGCCAACGATGACAGAATATGAGCAGAATTTTAAATTAAAAATGAAGTACATTTTTCTTATATCTTAATTATGCTACTCTGGTGTTGAAAGAAAGTACATTTTGTTGCCTGTGGTGGTGCTAAAATTCCAGAATAACGGCCCTTTTTTTACTCTCTTTCACTGCAGGCTGCTCGACGTGTTACAAGAAGCCTCTCTCTCCCTAGCGCACGGAGTTTAGGGGAATGAAGAGAGACATCACCTATCCGAATAACAGCTTTTCTCTCCCACAGTGACCCCACTATACACTCACAATCTCAATACCCTGCTATTACAAGATTAAATTCCTGCCGAGGGAGAGAGCGAGAGAGAGAGAGAGAGAGGGTGGGGGAGAGATATAGACGGAGGAAGACGGAGAATGGAAAGAGAAAAAAAAAAACGGGGGAGAGGCCGGGAGACTTGGAGAGCGCCATTTCTTCAGAATTACAGCGTCCTCCCTTTCGTTTAGCCTGGAAAAAATTCCAACCGCCGATATCTTGGGAGTAGACATCGAGCCCTGGTAGCCGTGTCTTCTCTCGGATACAGCTAGTTCCTTTCTGTGCGTAGCCACCACTGCAAGCTGCGCTCTCGTTGACAATGCTAGCGGCGTTAAGAAAAAAATTATATTGTAACCCTGTCCAGCTCAGTTCGTTTCGCCGTTTCGGGTGTTGCAATCAAGACATTTTACGAGGTTAAAGTTTTTTTATAACATTTTAGCAAGTTATCCATTATAACACATTGGTTGCAAAATCAAACCAAAAAATGTAGTTTATGGACTATTTACCACAAAGGGCCTTGCCTACATTTAAATTTTGGTGTATGTAGTTATTTCAATTATAAAATAATGAAAACACAAAAGATGATTTAAAGGCAAAAATTTTTGTTTGCTGGTGCAGTTAATGAACATTCATTAAACACAGGGAAATTCATAGAAATCGAGAATTTTCGTTTCGTTACAACTGCCGGTAAGCAAATTTCTTCCTGCAATGAAAATGAAAATGAATGTTGTCATTTTTCAGTGCACTGAAGCCAGTACAACACATTTTTCGATGCCTCGGGCAATGAGCTTCGTGATCGACTACAGTTATATTAACTGGTCATAACCTAGACCTTTAACACGGTTTACGAATAACTTTCCCCCAGGCTATATCATTCACCACTGAGCTTCACATTATGAAGTAGATACAAAACTCTATCAACATGCGGGATCTATATTGACAAAATAATGAAATGGCTAGCAAAATAATTTTTTGGTCACCAAAAACATGTTTGCTTTTTCCAGAGTACATCAAAAGGACAACGCACCGCACTCGTATAATATTTAGAGTGAAAAATTGTTGTTATTAAGAATTACCAACACACCTATATTCCCTTACCTTTTTAATACGTATTAAAGAAAATGTAATATTAAAAAGTGTATTATAATATAAGAAAATGTTCTATCTATACAAAAATAAGATAGCCTACTTTTACGCCAACAGAAGTATACAACGCTTATAATACGTACCATATTTAAGAAACATCTAAACACGTTATGCATTGGCGAATGGACTACAAGCAATATTCCGTCAGCGATGAAAGTCAATCATAAGACGCCGTCGAAAAGTTGCTCCAACAAGACTTTTGTATCTGCTTTGAGCTGCGACTATCCCATCACATAGTTGTTCTCGATAGGAGTGGTCGTACGACATCATCTCTCGTTTCCTGACCACAATCATTTGCCCATGCTGACCGATACATTACCTTCGTCTTTGCATCCAGTCCTGTGTAATTTTCTTCAACGTAAGCCCATATTGCATTGTAGTTCAAAGACCCGTTCTTCGGACCAAGGTTCGGACATGCCAGCCATACCATCGCGAATAACCATTTTTTTTCTCTATGGGATCTGATATGCCTCTACACAGCCATGCTCACCTATCGTGGTGGCCCAGAACCACTTTCGTAAAAGTCTTGCTTTCCCTACAAGTCCTTTTATGTGCCTTGAAATGGGAAAGGAAAGAATATTTTACAGACGATATATTTCAGATGGAAGCAGGCAAAGAAATTTGTCTGACTGAAACTGTTACCATCTTTGATCGCCTTTAAGCAGACGCCTATATAAAAAAAAATTAGGGCGATAAGAATGATAGTGATAGGTAAAATCAGGCCCAAAATATTTACATATTATTTTTTAAAACTATTTTAATGTTTTATGTCTGCATTATTTACATGGAATCTAGAACAAGAAATTATGTTTTTATAAGGAAATATACCAATGTAAGACTAACCATTCGCTAAGCTCGATAAATGTAAAATGTTTTTCGTTGCGAATTTCTCCTAACAGAACACTTAAAATGTTTTATTATAATGACAGCGTGTTGCCGATATTGCATTAAGATGCCGAAATTTTCTTTGATGGTGGTGCATTCCAGATGTTGCTACACGTTATATGTATTTAAAATGTTTTTAAATTTTTATTTAAGCACCACGCGAAACACGGTTCATTACACATCGAGCCGTGCAGAGAGCAGAAATGCTCTTCTAACGCAACTTTTAAAACCGAGCAGACTCATTAGGAAAGTGAAATATTGATCAGGCGCTGTCAGAATGATAATGGTGTTTCGTTTTGCCATCTCCGCGTAAACAAACACCATGATCTTTTGGTTTCCTCCCTACCTATGCGGGATCCCCTAAATCGTTTCCACTGCCTCGCCCCCCCCCCTCCTCTACCCGGCACCTGACAGCAGGCGGGTTTTCCTCCCCTGGAAGGCGTGGTCGGAGCTGTCAAGAGAGGTTACCCTAATTTATGGAACGAGCTACTTGTACTATTCCCCGAGAGGAGATTTATTGTAAATACTCCGGCGAGGAGATTATAAAACTCGCTCGACAAGCGCACTCCTCGTGTAATACACGGATGTCTGTACATTTTCTGGAAACGATAATGAATGTTAAACCTGTGGAGGAAATGATAATCGTTCGCCTGGCCTACATAAGAGCAAGGAATTATTTTTGTTTTACCACCGCGGGCAGTGTTGTCCACGGAGAAGCGAAGCACAGTATTTTTTTCTAACACCCCTCCCCCCCCCTGCGACGAAGCGTATGTTCCGAGTTTGAAGGCTGTCAATTAACTCATCGACCATCCCTGTTCTGTTAATCGAGTTCGTCGGAATGATTGGGGAGGTTATGGGGCGCCCGCGAATTATCGACAGCTGACGAACGCAGCTCCGCTGACCACGTCAGCGCTCAAAGAGCCTGCGTTGTGAACTAGCCCTAGGGTGGGTTTATAACTGACTCAACAGAAACCTTAAGCCATGTGCTTAGAATATGGATCAATGCATTCAAGGGTATTGGTTCATGGCTGCGGTGTACGGGTCCTGTGCGTTCTTGGCTTGACTGAAGACGTGGCACGCGTCGAGGCGAAGTAGCCAATCAGAGCACAGTGACAGTTCTGGTTGGCGGGAAACTGTATCTACATCTCGAACTTACGTTACGTCGTGTCGTGAAATCGTATAAAACAAATATTTCAATCGTGTGGCAGTATCCTCGTGTGTTTGGGAAACTGTTCTTCATGTTTTACCTTATGGAAGATGTTATTAAATTTGGCTTTTATTTAACAATTTTTTTTTGCATTTATTGACGTAACTGCCCAATGTTGTCATCCGCATCCCCTTTTATAAGTCTCCGCTAGTTTTTAAATCGATTACACAAGCAGAAAACCCAAGTTATTAAATATATGTAAATAATCTCCACCCTTGTCCATTTTTCGACGGTACATTGACCGGTTTGGTTTCCTACAATTTTGATCGGCTGTACTTAACAGTTGCCATATCAATCATTAACTGAAAACTATATTTTCCATGTAGTTAACGATTCATCAGTAGAGGCTACAAGTCTTAATTCTTCAGTATTTTATCATAAACCTACCTTCAGGGTCACTTCAGTCTCGTCAGATAACTGCACAACTCAACGCCAAAACAATACATTGACAAAAGATTACAGCTGTTGAAACCAAACGTCTGCAGCCACAGCCCATCAACACCGTATGCACACTACAAAATCAGTTTTGAGGTTAACAAGAAAATTTTGCTGTTGACCACAAAATTCTTTTTTCAGTATGGACATCAAAAGATTTTGTGGCACGAGCAAATTCTTTTGTTATTTCAGTATTAAAAGTCAACTACAAAAGGACCTTTGTGATCACCAAAAAATACATCGTGTTGGTAAATTATAAGAAGTTAATAACTGTGAAAATGTTATGATGTGCCAATATTGGTTATTGGCACTCACGAAAGTGTTTTGCAGGTTGTGGGATTTGATATGTTGTATGGCTTACAAACGATTGAAATCCAAAATAAAGACGGCCGGATGATAAATTGAACTCGGGCTCTCTACTATATAATTCAGTGTGTTACCACCCCTTAACCTTGCATGCGAATACAAAAAATTTCATAAGTGGCTTTCAGATCAAGGCCTGAACACTTCACGTCGTATGGGGTCGCGGTGTAGTGGTCAGACTACGCGTCCCTCACTTAGCAAACCAGGTTCGATACACGGCGGGTTAACTCCCGGATTTTCGCATGTGGGAATCGTGTCCTACTATACCGCTGTTCAACGGGTTTTCTCAGGTATCTCCCGATTCTTCCGCCTTTGCATTCCAGCGCTGCTCCGTACTCAGCTCGCTTCACCCTCAGTGGCTCTCATGACCTTGATGTTAAGAGCCACCCAAATCTCCCCACTCCACTCCACTTCACCTAGTGGAAACTTTATTTTCATGCACCATTTATGTGTTCAATTTACTTAATTGGAATAAAGGAATCATGTGATCCAAACATAAATTCATAAGAATATACCTCACTACTTATTAGTTCCGAACGTGATGCAAGGATACGAACACAGAAAAATATGGCGTCGTGTCCAGACAGAAGGTGGTTAATTCCATTACGCCAGCGCGCATGCTCATATAAGAAAGGGCGTAGTTTTTCAGTTGCAGTTAAGTGTTCTATTCCTGACGAAATGAATGTTATGGCTGCCAACTAAATATCAAGCGGCAGACAATACATTTTTTTCAGTAAACAAGTACTTATTTTAATGAGCACCTCAATGGCTAAACTTCATGTCATTTACGTGTCATCGTGCACCGCAATTAGTTTTTCACCAGCGACAAAATTTCGCTTTGGAAAGCCTCAACCGAATAGTTTTTGGAACACGCTAACCAATATTATATTTTAATGTTAAATGTCTGCAGTCAAGTGAGTTGTTGGTACCGTCGAAATATTGTAAACAGAGATAGTAGCAGCAACGTAACTGTCTGACGTGAACCTGTGTGCGATTGTACTTGCAGCTATACGCGTCGTTCCAACTGCAGAGTAACCTGCTCTTGCTACGCAACAGGCTGTTCCTTCAGTAGAACAAGTCCAGCAATACTTAGATTATTATTGCAACAAACAGTAATAAACTAACAAAATATTCTGATACTGGTACTGAAGTTTGGTTGATCCTAACGTGAAACTGGACTACAGAATTCTTCTGTTGTCAATTCTTTGATCATTTGTATTGTTTCTTTTCGGTAAAAAAATTTCGCCACATATTTTAACTTGATAACAATTTAGCTTCGACATTTATGGTTGCTTGATTATTTTCCATCTTACGTAGTAGTTATACACACGCCTCTTCCGTAATATCTTTCTAACAGTAACTGAATCGTGAGTATGTCCGGGTATATGTGTGTATAAAACCGACTACAGGTGTCCCCAGCAACCAATAACAAAATAAAACCTGCAAGTGTTCTGCTTGTGTATTGAAAACCATCCCATACTAGAATTATTTCGCGAGGAAAATTTTTTCTAATAATAGCACGGTTAGTATGAGAGCATTTAGAAAATTCAAGGGGATTTGAATGAAGAGAAACTTAAGCTAAAATTAGTATATTTGATATCAAACAGGTGTTTCGATTTCTTTAATCTATAAATGCGCCGAAGCATTTTATTTGCATGATGTATCTAAAGTATTCTAACAAATTTCGGGAGGTTATTCTTGCGATAAAAACAAGCAAAAATGGTTCTATGAACATATATCCTGTATACAAAGCGTTGTTATTGAGTTACAGGTGTTTCACACTGTAGTAAATGTATCACTGCAGTCACTTACAATGTTGAATCAGGCGTCACGGCTCAGTGAATTGGCCTTCCCGGTCTCCTGACCTTAAACCACTCGACTGTTAGCTGTGGACCAATGTTGGATCAGGCGTCGCGGTCCAGTGCATTAGCCTGCCTGTCTCCTGACATTAATCCACTGGACTGTTAGCTGTGAACTAACAATGTTCGATCAGGCATCATGGTCCAGTGCATTGGCCTGCCCGGTCTCCTGACCTTAATCCACTGGACTGTTAGCTGTGGACTTACAATGTTGGATCAGGCGTCACGGTCCACTGCATTGGCATGCCCGGTCTCCTGACCTTAATCCACTCGACTGTTAGCTGTGGACTTACAATGTTGGATCAGGCATCATGGTCCAGTGCATTGGCCTGCCCGGTCTCCTGACCTTAATCCACTGGACTGTTAGCTGTGGACTTACAATGTTGGATCAGGCGTCACGGTCCACTGCATTGGCATGCCCGGTCTCCTGACCTTAATCCACTCGACTGTTAGCTGTGGACTTACAATGTTGGATCAGGCATCATGGTCCACTGCATTGGCCTGCCCGGTCTCCTGACCTTAATCCACTGGACTGTTAGCTGTGGACTTACAATGTTGGATCAGGCGTCGCGGTCCACTGCATTGGCCTGCCTGTCTCCTGACATGAATCCACTGGACTGTTAGCTGTGGGGAGTCATAGAAAGTGTGCTGCGTGCTACGCCGGTTAACGACGTCATCGATTTGGAACAGTGTATCAATAACGCCTGTGCACCAGTTCGACATGACGCAGGTATTTTCGAGCCAGTCCATGACAAGGTGTTGGCACTCATGCATTGCCTGTGGTGTGGCCAATGCACGTCCTGTAACTCAATAACAATGCGATGTGGGACACATGATCATAGCAACATTTTTGCTTGTTTTGATCCCACCTCCCGAAGTTGGTTACAATAGTTTCGATACATTCTGTGTATATTATTGCTACCTGACTAACATTGAGCCACTATAGTCCCACCTTAGTTCGAGCCCCAAAGCTGGTTTGCACATGCAGCTAAAGCGGGCGTCATGAAAAAAAACACGCACCATGTTTAAGGCGTTCCGTTGGCCTATCTTGTCTCCGGGACTCGCGCAATCGTGCCCTGGTTCTTAGTAGGGCGGAGGGGAATCCTGCTGTTTAAACCAGCAGGCTTGGGCAATAGCGTCCTCGTACTCGCTGCTCGCTCACCTAATTGCATTCCTATGTGAGATGGCGCGTTCAGGTACGTCGTAGAATTAAGGTCTATCCACGCCATAATCACAATACAAACACATTTTTTCTCTCCATAAATGAGGTTCTATGACTAATTCTAATTAAAATCAGTTTATCAACTTAGTCTTAAAATACACTCGTCTTAGCCACCTGTCCCCGAATCACAGACGTACAGTACTGGAGTAACCTGGCCCAGTTGTCTTCCCACAAAGACACATAGCCGATAATGCGTATGGCATTGAAATAATTCCGAGGATTAAAAAAAAAGGTTTTTTGGAACATATTCGGTTAAGATCATTTTATATAACTTCCAGCTATATATATATATATATATATATATATATAAATATATATATATATAACTTCGTCTACCATCCCCTCCTTCCCTGGCAACGCTGAAAATTTTTGCGACATTGCATATTTTACAGGAGCGTGACGAAATGTGTATGAAATACGTGCGCAACACTGTGCAAGAGGTTTAAATATTGAGGGAGGGAGAAAACCATTATCCGGGGCAGTGCTGCTGTCGTTGAAGGCGACGTCAGCAGGAAGGCGACAGTCCACCGCCGAGTGTAAGCGGAACATTAATTTGCGCACGTGTGTGGCAAATTCCCCACAACTTGCTGGTTCTTACAGGCGACGTCGCGAGATCCGAGAGTGCATCTGTCGGAGAGTGCGTTGCTGCTCCGCTCGCCGGCACTTCATTGCCACAGAACAGAACAGGAGAGTAGATAACTAGTCCCTGCCTGAAGGCCATTACTAATTGAAATTATAGTTATTTTAATAAAAATTATGTGTTTGTCGAGACATAAAATCACCAAGTCGCGTATTAACGTAATGTAATGAAATAAAATGAATAAAATATTTGTTCATAAAATGTAAAAATGTATTATTATGTTGTTTTATATAAAATGAAATAATAAATGTGTTAAAATGTATTAGTTAAATTATAAAGTCAGTCCCTCGGATAGTCCCATTCCTTCCCATAGGAGACTGAGTGATGAAGTGTTTCTCATCGAGGTGTCCAGTTTTGTTGTTGTTATTGTTATGCTACTGCTATTGTTGTTACTGCTATAGTTGTTACTATGTTGTAATGAATTTTTGTTGGTTACCGTTGTTGTTATAAATGTTACTACTGTCGTTACCGTGGCTGTTTTGATGTTATTGATTGTAAATTTTTGTTTTATTTGGAGTTATATTGACTCACGAAGTTAAATTGTATCGTATGATTGTTAATTTGCTGAACTGCAAAATTACAACTCGGTTTTAATGCATATTATCAGTTGTTATTAATCTGTCTAATACATACAACAATTGTGATGTATGATTATAAAAATTAACATAAAATACAACGACTAATATACACTGAAGAGCCAAAAAAACTGGTACACCTGCCTAATATCGTGTAGCACCCCACACCACCCAGAGCACAGAGAAGTGCCACAAGACGACGTGGCATGGACTCGACTAATGTATGAAGATATGAAGGAGGCAATTCAAACCATCAATCCTGCAGGGCAGTCCACAAATCCACAGGAGTGCGAGCACGTTGCAAGGCAACCCAGATATGTTCAATAATGTTCATGTCTTGTGATTTAGGTGGCCAATGGAAGTGTCTAAAGTCAGAAGGGTGTTCCTGGAGTCACTCGGTAGCAACTATCGATGTGTGGGGTGTCGCATTGTCCTTCTGGAATTGTCCACGTCCGTCGGAATGCACAATGGACAAGAATGGGTGCAGGTGATCGGACAGGATTCTTACGTATCTGTCACTTGCCAGAGTCGTATCAAGACATATCAGGGGTCTAATTTCACGCCAACTGCACACGCCCCATACCATGACAGAACCTTCACCAGTTTGAACAGTCCCCTGTTGAGAAGTAGGGTCCATGGATTCATGAGTATGTCTCCACGCCTTTACACGTCCATCCACCCAATACAATTGGAAACGAGCCTCGTTAGACAAGGCAACGTGTTTCCAGTCATCAACAGTCCAATGGCGGTGTTGGCAGGCCCATTCAAGGCGTAAAGCTTTGTGTGGTGCAGTCAACAACGGTACCAGAGTGGGCCTTCGGCTCCGAAAGCCCATATCAATAATGGTGCGTTGAATAGTTCGCACACTGGCACTTTTTGATGCCCCAGCATTGAAATCTGCGCCACTTTGAGAAAGGGTTGTACGTCTGTCACGTTTAATGATTCTCGTCAGTCGTCGTCTGCCCGTTCGTTCACGATCTTTTTCCGGCCAAAGCGATGTCGAAGATTTGATGATTTACTTGATTTCCGATATACACGGTACACTCGTGAAATGGTCGTACGCGAAAATCCAAATTGTATCGCTACCTTGGAGATGCTATGTCCCATATCTCGTCCGCCGACCATAACACCATGTTCAAACTCACTTAAATCTTGATAACTTTCCATTGTAGCAGCAGTAACCGATCTAGCAACTTTGCCAGACGCTTGTTGTCTTATATAGGGGCTGCCAACCGTACCGCATTACTCTGATTGGTTCCATGCCTCTGTTTTTTGCATATGCACGCCTATACCAGTTATTTTGGCTCTCCAGTGTATATATGCCATTTTCAAGCGAACGGTATCTACATGAAATAAAGATTGTTGAATAAATGGGCTAACAAAATTTAGGGTAACACAACATTGGCTCAGCAATTCATTGCCACAGCTCTGGAATTACATCGTGGGGAAATTAAGGGCATTTGGACCACAAAGGCCACTGAGAGAAACGCTTGTTCGAGGCAATAAAATATTTCTTTGTATTGGGTCAAAAATATATTTACTTTCCCCAACAAAATATTTTCTTGAGTAAACAAAACTTGAAAAGCAACAGAATTAATTTTGTTCATCTAAAAATAATACACGCTTGAATTAAATAAACCACTGTTTTGAGCCTTAAAAAAATTTGACTGCCAACAAATTATTTGGTTGAATAATATTTGTATATATTATTTGGCCACACATTTGATTGTCTGGGTTCGAAATGCAGCTTGAGAGTTGGTTTTAATTTTTTGTGACAATTAGGATATTAAGATTGTTTGCAATGCATTTATTAATGCTTAATAATGGCATAACAATCCTTATAAAACAAGTTCAACAGTAAACTAAAAAGTAAAGCTGTAAAACTTGAAATACGTAATTACGCACGTTGTCCAGAGTTTAAACTTTAGTTGCATGGAAACACTTCCATTTATATCAGCTATGACTTTTAGGGCGCAGCGCTTAAGTGCAAACGCTCTAGGTTAGAATCTCGGCAGGGTAAAAGTTTTTTTTATTATCAGAAACTGTTTAATGCTCGTAGAGCTGAAGAAATCTTGAGTTGCACCAACCAAATCTTAGTTTGGGGCGACAAAAAATGAACAACAAATTAATTTGGTATCAGCCACATAGATTCCACTGACCCTACGCAAACAATCAATTTGGTTGCGCCAAACGAACTTTCTTTGAATCAACAAAACCTTTTTCTCAGTGCAGAAAACTAACGGGCCACCCATACTACAAATGTTTACTACGGGACTTTGTTGGATTCGTGGTGGGGTAAAAGGGAACATATCCCCTCCTAAGTGTCCACCCTGCAAATTTTTTTGTTTTATAAATGTTAAAAATAGGAAAGAAAATTCTTGCAAACTTCTAATAGGTATATCTACATATAAGATTTATTTTGCTGGTGACTTTACCTTATTACACAGCCAGACGTAATTCGGTATTTCGCTGATGAATTGATAGGAGCTGAGCAGAGAGTTGACCAACTGTTTATTTACATAAAAAAAATGATACAGATCTGCATCGAAGACCGTGTTCTGAATCTGTCGCGGACGACGTTGCGCATGTCGTGTAGCCGAATAGCGATTCACTTACGCAGATCACTATCCAATACCGTGTTCTGAATCTGTCACGCACGATGTTGCGTATGACGTGCAGCCGAATAGCGATTCACTTACGCAGATCCCCATCCAAGACCGTGTTCTGAATCTGTCACGCACGATTTTGCGTATGTAGTGCAGCCGAATAGCGAGTCACTTCATTTTGCAAGTTAGTGTATGGCACTGAGAGTGGCTGAACGTACACTCAGAACCAAAAACAGTGGGTGAAAAAAAAAAACAGCGATTCACAGCCCGTCTTAGCAACACAAATCGGTAAAACTGCCTCCATCGAGAATCAGTGAAACATAACTGATGGTTTCCAGGCGACAATCTTGCTGATTCAGATCGTGTCACAGCCAACGGCACGCGACGAATGAAATATCTCTGTATTGAATTCAGTCAAATCATTACAAGAAAGAAACCTATTTCTGACTATCACTGTTGATGCGCAATTATTCATATTNTATTGAATTCAGTCAAATCATTACAAGAAAGAAACCTATTTCTGACTATCACTGTTGATGCGCAATTATTCATATTTTATATAAGGTAAAACAACGCCCCTTAACAAGGATTTGTACCCAAAGAATTTCTTTGCCAGACAGCCATCTTACCAACTGAGCTTTTCCGACGGGGTTATCTTCTTTTTAGTTAAGTTCGTAACATTACGATCACTTATACAAATAGCGCGTATCAAAGCACTCACAACGCCACATTCCATGCAGTGCAAACTTGAAAACTGAGCGCCATGATGGTTACGTGGAAACGAAATGAGATTATGAATGTTCATGTCACCTTGTAAAATGGTGTCATTATAGACGAATACCACATTGAAAAGAGTACAGTTAATTGCTTCCATTCTTTCATGTGTTGTTTACGTTGTTATTGTCTATGAAAATATTTACTTACAAACGTATCACGTACGATAACTAACAGAGCAATTGAAAAATATTGTACCGAAGTCCAGTAGCACAGTTTGCTGACACGTAAATGACAATGTCATATTCATCAAGTGGATGGTAAAGAATTTAATTTCATTGAATTTTCACATGAAATATTTGATAGTAACTGTTTGGTCAGCCAGATACCCTTTACGTATCGAGAAATAAATGTTCTCAATTATTTAGGTTTATTGTGTACCAAATAAATTTTCTCGGAAAAGTATCCCGCCGAACAATATGTTGCTCAAACAACTAATCTCCACTTGTCCCAAACATTTGTATTCGTTACCTTGAACTAAATACAATATTTTGAAGAAATTCGCCTGGTTGTCCGACATCATGTACATGTGTGTGGTATACACAACCATTTTAAAAGTACGTACTTCTGATCAATTTGGTGGCCGGGAAGTGTATTACCCTCTTGATTAAGTTAAACGAATATTTCGTTTGGAGTAAATAAACATGCGGTAAGCTGGAATTAGCTGACTGGCTATTATACCTATTAGTACAGATTTTCTAGTTGCAAAATAACAGTTACTGGTGGAACAGTACTGGTGTTCGTTTGATTGCGGTATATTCATCGGGTAATTTACTTTGTCTCGAATTTATAGCTTCAGAGTTTGTTTATATTTTCTGTAACAATAAATAAAATAACAGTTTTTTTTTAGTTTATATTGTAAAACTTTATATGGATACAAACAATTCAAGCAAAACCAACTCAATAGAAAGCAAATACGTTAATGTGGAAACTCGAAATAATATATCAACTTAATATTTGCAATAAATCTGAAGACGTTACTTTTCCTTGAAGAGTGTTCAAATGTCAGCCAAGACTTCACAACTTTATGATTAAATTACCAAAATCTACTGTACGGTACGTACGACCACTGAAATGTTTAATTGAAGCAACCAAATAATACAGGTTTGGGGGCAGTCAAATAAAATAAACGGAATAAATTGGTTATGGCAACAAAACATTTAATGGCCACCATTCAAACAATTAATTTCAATGAGTATTTTTTTTTCNGAATAAATTGGTTATGGCAACAAAACATTTAATGGCCACCATTCAAACAATTAATTTCAATGAGTATTTTTTTTTTCATTCAACAAACCTTTTTATGTACGTTATAGCACCTCACGTACGCTTTTATTTGTTAAAAGTACATGNTTTTTTTTTCATTCAACAAACCTTTTTATGTACGTTATAGCACCTCACGTACGCTTTTATTTGTTAAAAGTACATGTTACAAAATACCCACAAAAGAAATGCATTGCGTGAACATGCAAGTAAAATGAAAAAATAGAGTGCAACGGTAGCAGTGAAATATTATAAACATATTAAGATATTGAAATATTACAAACAGAAATATTAGAATTTGTCGTTTTCCCATTTACTTCATTAATCCATATACAAAAAAAAACCACTTATATCAATGAAAATCCTTGTAACTTATTGAAAAATAGCACAGTCGAATCAGTAAATTAATAATAGCTAATCAGTCCATCACTAAATATAACAGTTTATTTCTGTAAAGTATCACTGTTCTGTAAAATTTTCTTGTAAATAGAAACCACTGAATTATTCTTTTAAATATAATATCTGAAGCAAATTTAACTTAAATTAGCTATAAACACCTGCAAATTTTTTTTACGTATAATCCATTTACGGTAAGTTCCCACTTTTGTGAATTCCTGCTAAAGTTCTATTGCCATGATATTCCTCCACGTTATGCAAACAAAACTTAACCAAATCTAGAAAATTGCACCAAAATACACATCGCATTCGTGCGCACTCGGTGTAATAAAATTTTGTTTAATAACTATTTCTTACAAGGCATTACTAATACAACTATTTTCACCTTATTTTTATTCATATTAATTTTAAATGAAATATTATAATATATAGATAAATAAAAGTAAATGTTTAAATAAACCAAAACTCAAGTATTTTTTATGTTAACAGAATTATAAAACACTTGCGATACAAGGGAAATTTAAGAAAATAACCAAACACGAAATAAATAAGGTGAATTTTTAAAGGTAAGATTAAAAAAGAGTGAATAAACTGAGAAAAACTGTACTTAACTATGACTATAATAGATCCACTCTCGTCGACTTACGTGGAGCATGACGGCCCAGCTGTATGTGGATTAGTTCCTTAGTTAGGGATTATGATAAAGATTAAATAATATCGATATTATTTATATTGGTAATCTATAAAAGTATCATTTCACAAAACGATGTATTAAAAAAAATATTGATTTTCGGTACATCGTATTTAGATATTAAATATATTAAAGAACTTGGCAAATATAAAATTGCTTGGAATAATACATAATGAGAACACGAGGCACCACAGAAAGATGTGGTACCTGTTTTTGGTGTATGTTGCCAATGCAAACAGAGGAATTATTAAATTTAATTTTTGTATTTAAAACAGAGCTTATTAAATAAGCACTTTAAAAATAGTTCTTTCCGTTACCTGTAAAAATAAATAAATTTCGATAAAATATATTTGAAATATATCGACGATTTTAAATCGATATATCTATTATATAATAAAGTAATTTTGATACCTCGATATTTTTTTCAACATCCCTATCCTACGCCTCTATCTCTTCCTATTTCTGCCCGGGACTGCCAGGTGCGATATTCCAGCAGGATAACGCCCGACCGCACACAGCTTGGGTCTGCCAGGAATGCCTCCTTCATGTACAATTATTGCCATGGCCTGCCCGCTCCCCTGACATGTCACCAAACGAGCATGCGTGGTGCCAGTATCTAGGATTTGGAACACGCCGACCAAGAATTTTGGGCTTGTCTCCCTCAGGACTCAAGCGTATGCTGCACACTCCATGCCAGACCGTGTTGCAGCATGTGTGACATTGCGAAGGTTTGCGACTCACTATTGAAGATGACTGGACGGCGTAACACAGATACATGTGTAATTGTCCTGCTACTCTGTTTTTGTGGCCATGTGTGTTACTCATCTTTGTAACTTCCTCTATGAAGATGAAGATTCATTACCATCCGATGCTTCTTTCTGAGTGCGCTATTTTTATTGTCCAGCAGTGTAGTTACGGGCTGTAATTTTTTTTTTCAGAGGTTCAATTTAAAAATAATGCTCTCTTTAACATGACCACTCTGGTAGTGAATTTTATTTACCGCTGTCCCCTGAGAAAAGACGGTGGAACTCTAGCGCCGTTATTTGTCTGGGGATTGTCCTCGGTGGCGGGGCGACGGCGTGTTATTTCGGAAAGGGGATGGCGGCGAGCGCGGCTCGGGATCGGGCACGGCACATTTGGCAGGGCCTCGCGCACACGTGGCCCCCGGGCAACCGCGACGAACAGATACGCCGATCCTGGCGCGACGCCTTCTGCGCGGGGTTGCCACGCGATTCTTCGCCGTCGCCGAGGCTGCTGGCTCCCGGCCAGGCGACGCGAACACCGACCTCCCGTCCGCACCGCACTTGTAACCAGGTTGCCTCGTCCAAAAGGCTCACTGTAAAAAAAAAATTCCCTTCGTTTTACGGAAAGTTGTGTTGTATTAAATTGGGCTTATTAACGTCCCCCAGGTGTTGTGCCTGAAGGCTTATCAGGGGAGATTACAAACTAACTTACGACCTCACTTAAACTAACACACACGCCTTGCCAGTGATTCGAACACAGAACCTCCTGCACCACAGTCCGGCGGTGCACCAACCGACTTCGCCACGGGAAGCCGGCTTAACGGGAAAGTGCTGATAAAATTTTTTCCTGAAGTGTCCGTAAACTGTTCGTAAAATTACCGACAAATTGATTTTAAAAAACGGACATTCCGTATATTTCACAAAACTTTCCGCGAACTATCCGGTAATTTCCCAGTTATTTTTCTGCACTTCCAGTTTAAAGTAAAATTATATAATGAAAAAGGGTTTAATTCTCTTTATGAGGGTGTTCTACTGTGTTCAAAAAATATATTTAAAAAGGTAAAATAATATAAACTTCAGCAAGATTTTAACTAGGGTTAAAAAAATTAAAGTCCACCACTCTAACAACTTACCTACATTTCTTACTCTTATATGGTTTTCGTGGAATGACTTGGTATTTATAATACAGCCACATAAGCAACTCTCTCAGTTTCTAGGCGACACATTCCAGTGCTCGTTATGGAAAGCGTGCACCTCACTCATTCGGAATTATTTGTTTTTCGAAAAGTACTTCGTGAATAAAATGGGCGATAAAGAGGTGAAACTTTTCATCACAAACTAACTCAGTGTTTCCAGAGAAAAATATTAAGGACTCCGGCTTGTAAAGCAACGTTGAAAACAATCGTGAAAATTGCCGTATAAGTAAAGAAATAAGCATATATGAACAAAAGTTACAGAATAATTTCTGATTAAGAACGTCAAACAGTATATTTTCTAGAAAAGTTGTTGCAAAAATACATGTCAATACTTCGGGGAAACAATCCTTGTATCTAGAGGATGAAATATGTTATTTGATTATAGTTCCGGAAATGCTTAATTTCTTTACTACAGCTCCCATTTCATAACGTATATTGTGTGATCTGCGGCCTGGATCATGTTTGTGTGGAATGCCATCGCAGTTGTAGTGTGACGGAAGCACCATACCGGACGTGTCGAGCCGACCGTTGGATGCTGCGAGTGTCGCGTGTGCATCAGCCGGACGTGGGTAGTGTTCCAGAATGGATTATTCAAACGCTCAAGAATTCTCCAGGGATAATTCAACGCATCCAGGAGCCCATGCAACGGTGGCTTAACGCATGCATTCGTGCTGATGGAGGGCATTTTGAACATTTCCTTTAAGTCTGTAACGTGCCTTCGGTTAGCTTTCAGCCACGTGTGATCGATTTATCAGTTCCTTATCATCTGGTGTGTAGTGTCGTGTACCATGAACACTATAGCTGCAATGGCATTCCACACAAACGAAATCCAGCTCGCGAGCCAAAATTAATACATTTGATATATAATGGGAGTTGTAGTAAAGATACGAAGCGTTCCGGACCCATGTTTGTAAAACTTTTTTTATCCCTCTGGACGTGAGAATTTTTTCCTCGAAATATTGACATGTATTTTTACAACACTATGTATATTTACTGCGAGGAAGTACTTGCGCATAAAATATTATGGACGCTATAGCGCGAGTTGCGTTAAGAGCTCAGCACAGACTTTCATCAGTATAAATGATTCCTCTTGAGGCAGAATGCCACTGTACCAGACTGTACACCTTGATATATTTAAGGTAGTATCCACACTACCAGAATTATGAGGCAAGTACGATTTTAATTGCATTTGAAAGAAGAACGAACATATTTTATTACACTGTAAAATATGTTTCTAGTATTTACTAACTTTTTAAAAAAAATTAGTTAATATGAGTTTAATTTAAATTACCATTGAAACGTATTTCCCTTCTGTCTGGTCGATTAAGAAAGGTCATTTACAAGAAAACATTTGTCAAATAGAAAAATCATAATATTTATTATGTAAATAAAATTTTGGCATCATTATAAAATTATTTTTAATAAATTATTTTATGTAGTAATAAAAATAAAAACATTTATCGTTGAAATGTACGTGCATGATTTAAATTAGTAAAAATATTTTAATTTTTATTCCATAAAATCACATTATTCAATATGATGGTCTTGCTTGAAAGAAAAAAATGGCGAATCGTCAAAAAGGAAAATAACCTTAAAATTTAATTAAAAATAACAACTAAATAAGTAAATTCTGAAGAAATATATTGCAATGTTACACAGTGTATGCATTCTTCTTTCCTATGCATTACAAATCTAACTTTTTTTGGAAACTTTCGGCAGTGTAATGAGTTTTGCGTACTGTTAAATCTAGTTCAGTGCTTCATTGTAAGCGTTTTAGTTCTCCCTTAGCCACTTACTGTACTCATTAATTTTTGTTTTGCAGAATATAAGGTTTTTGGTGTGAAATAAAAGACACGAATCTCTTAAATAACAGCTGACACTTTGGAACTTCTGGAAATAGTTTCAGTATGTCCAAGGCACAAGAAGCAACCGGTAACAAGATAGTTGGTGTGTCAACAGCAACCAATAGCATTGCTCAAGAGAAGGCGCGGTATGTATTGGTTCTAGCATCTGGACTTGTACAGCACCGACTATAATTTAACTTGCCCTGCAACATGTCGGATGTGAACGAGTGTACGCGGGGATAACACGTTGAGGAGTCAAATACAGCGAGAAACTCGGGTGGTACCCAGACTTGGCGTCGAGTACGGGTAGCACAGCCAGAGACACTGGAGATCCGGGATTACATTTTTGAGCTTGTGGGGGGCCACGGTGCCTGAGCGGTTAGACTAATCGCCTCCCACCAAGGCTAACCGGGTTTTATGCCCTGCCGTGTCACTCCCGGATTTTCGCAAGTGGGAATCGTGCGGGACAATGCTGCTGGTTGGCGGATTCTCTCGGCGACCCCCCGTTTAACCTCGCCCTCGCATTCCGGCACTGCTTCGTTCTCCCCACATTTCGCTCTCATCGGCTCTCAAGACCTCGTTAAGAGCCTCCTAAATCTTTCAACTCAACTCATCTCGAGCTTCTGTGTAATTAACGCTCGGTCGTCCGGAAGCTGCGAGCAGAGTCCGCGCACCTGCCACGAGGGTCTTCGTTGCGCCGGGGAATTGTTTTAAAATATGGGTTATTGATGGGCCCACCCCCCGCCCAGGTTCGTGGGGACTCGTCAGGGAGACGGCCCCACGTCACCGCTAATTAACTTACGAACCGAACTGACCTAACGAGTTTCGGGGCAGCTCTGAGGAATGCCCATCTCGTACGAGCGTGCGCCCGTATGCCCGGAGTCCCGGCTAGGGTTACCACACACTCAACATAAATAACGGGGACGTTACTCTGAAAAAAAAAGAGAGCAATGGAGCTTCCCTCCTGCTGTCAACATTACACGAAATTATTTCTTTTATCCCATATTAATAAAACTTTCGTTAAAAATAATATATATATAAAGTTTTTCATAATTAAAGTGCAAACACATAAAAATTCACTTTTAGAACACTCCGATACAAACTGTTAAATAAGAACTTCTTATTACCAACCTTTGAAAATAATCACTTCCCGTTAACTGTATATATGCTACCGTACACGCTGGCGATCAGGCTCCCAGTTAACATGCCAGTGAATAAATTACAATTGTTATAAATCTTGGCGTTGTAATGCGACTGATTAGTGTAAAAATTTATGGAAAACCAAGTTGGTGATTTTTTTCCTTTAAACACATTTGAGTTCCAATTGGTAGATAAGGGACACGAGACTTGACGAGTATCCCGACAGTTGGCAGCATCGTGCAGGGCGCAATTTAAAGATTCCTAAACATTTCACGTTGGCCAATGGATATGCAAATATTTTACCTATGGCGGAAAGATATAAATTAGGAGAAATTTATATCTTACAATCTAAAAAAATCCATCCAATATTTGCTATACGGTAAAGAAAACCATTTCTTTGAGGTTTAATTCTTTTTACAGTAATACAATATTTCTTGAATTCAAATATCATGTTAAAGAAATATAAGTTTGCTTTAAATAAAATTTTTCCTTACAGGTTTTTGTTATTAGAATTATTAACATTCCTATATAGGCAAGAAATAAACATTTTTTGAGCTGCTTTTATTCGCAGTAAATAAAAATTACTTCGCACCAAAGGAAACGGTTTGGCGATATTCTATCTTTCATTGTAGTTTTCAGTACGCAACTCCTAACGCAAATATTCACGAAAAAATATTTATTCTGCAGTTATGAAACTGCAACTGAGCTAGTGCAGTCCCCCTGAAGAAGTTTAATGCCATTCTGAAGTGCAGTTATTCTTCACATCACTAAACTTTATTCTTCCCAATAGGTGACATCATAATCTGGCCCATATTTCTACCTGACAAAGCATACCTATCAAAAGCAGCCTTGAAACAGCCAGAATTAGTGGTCGTATGGTGAAGATCGTTAGGATAGTAAAACGGTGGGCGTGGGCAGAATGCTTGCAGTAGCCGGGATATATTTTTTTAGTGAATATAATTGTGAAAGATTTCTTACTTCTCTAGTATTTACTAAGCTCGTTTTTTTTTTCAAAGCATAAATTTTCTTTATAGTGTAACTGAAAATACCACAAAAATTTCTGCTTAACTCTGACAAGCGTACTTTCCATTGGTTCATATTTAAAAAACTTTTTCTTAAAAATCACACGTTCCAGCAAGGAATGCGTTTTTACAATGTAAGCACGTCTTTCCTAAATGTCCACTTTACCGTGAACAGGTTATAGAAGCAGTTTATAAATGTTAAAATACGAACTGTGCTCCGTAAGATTTTTCTCTTCGTTTGCCGTCTGGAGACAGATTGCACTTTCTGCGATCTGTCTCCTAAATAACAATCAACACTTAATATTGTGCCTCGACGGCCTCTTGTAACACGCATACGAACACAGAGCACATTAATGCGCGGAAATAAAAACTGGGAGTAGCTCTTTTCATAATGTCAAACTCAAATCAATTCGGGCATTAATGGCAACCTCAAGAAATTCTCTTGAATTTAATAAAATGTTTAAGACGTTGAGAAAACGTCCTTTTCAGCACGGGCAAATGGTAACTTCGATGTCGCGTCAACCAATCAGACGAAAATGCTACCCGAGAAGGAGTGAGTGAGTGAAGAGACTTGCGTGGCTCTTCACATCGGCGTCTTGAGAGCTGATGAGGGCGAAGCGATGTGATTATGAAATATCATCGGATTTCAGGGTTTAGGGGGGGGGGGTCCCCCGGGAAAAGCCGCCGACCAGCGGCATCGTCCGGCACGATTTCCACATGCGAAAATCCGGGGGCGACCCCATCGGGGATGGAGCCCGGTTCGCCATGGTGGGAGGCGAGTAGTCTAACCACTACACCACCGAGCCCCACCTCCCCTTGTTCTTCAACGAGAAAGAGGTGCGAAACTTCGTCCACGTGTAGAAAATAATTTCACTTACCAATGTGCAACAGTACGCAGCAGCTTTTTTTTTTTTTTAGTGATACTCGTTTTATTATAACTACCACATTAGCGCCTCCACGCCGAATGGCTAACAAGGTTTCGATCTTTCATGTTCGATTAATTTTAGCCAACCTTCAAGAAACCTCATCTTGTATATCGAACAGGAATCTTATTTTCCTAAAATAACACTTCACTGACCTTGCAACCCTTAAAGCGTGGGCTCTGAAAGGTATGAAATAAAAGTGATTAGTGCATAGGGAATTTTACAAGTGTCATTTGCTATGGCGTCAGAGTTTTTCGTTGCACTCTTTGGAAAACAAGAAGTGCAGGCATATATATTCTCTACATTTCTTTTAACTGTGCAAATTATTCCAATGATAACATTTTATTATAGCTGATGACAATTTGTTTTATGTTTGTAGTCACTTTTGTAATGTCATTATTATAAAGGTTTATTATGGTACTTACTTTCACCGCTTTTTCTGCGGCAAAAAAATTAACAGCGATTTTTAATAAAGAAAAAATTAAACGAGTAGGTAAGTATATAGATATTGGTAGTTAATAGCATTTATTATAGTTATCGTAGTAAGTGATCTTCGTCTGTCTAATAGAACACTAAATTTGTTTTTTATACTTAATAAAATACACTTTCGTAGTTTTATAAAGACTAAAATTACTAGATTTTGAGACAAAAAAAAATAATTTACACCGGTGATTACATTTCTGCGAGTGTTTACATCGCAGTTCTTTGTAAAAGCGATTCAATTTACATAGCCGAGTTAACGAAAACACTCTCGTGGAAGTCCGCGGGGAAAGGTGACAAAAAAGGGGGAGAGGGAAAGCGACGTTAACACATAGCTCACTTTAGACCTGAAGCGAAGTTTCCCGATCTCGGACAGTTGCATCTTAATCTCAAGGCGATAGATATATCTATTACCTGCGTGCTGGTGTGGTGGTGTGTGCGGGCGCACGCATGCGTGTGTGTGTGTGCTGTGTGTGCCTTGTGTGTGTGTGTGTGTGGAGCACGTTTGCCTGCGTATTGATCGAGGCCAGGTGTTAGTCGCATGGCCGTCAGCCTGCATCTATTAACTTTACTTTTTTTTTTTTTTACCTCCCCGGCCACAGGTTATTCTCGCAATGTTATAATCACCGTAATTANCTTCGGGGGCTGCGTATTAGACGTCGTTCACGAGGCCCCGGACTGGAATTTATCACCGGTAGGGATCCCCCAGCCTTGAATTACGATCCACATCGACGTCCCCTCCCCCACCTTAATTACAACACGCGTTCCCTCTGGGCCACCCGTTGCCTTGCACCGAGTTCGCCAGTCTGGAAATTTACACGTCACGGCTGAGGTCGGAGAAGAAATATTAAATTTCTTTTTCTCTAACCCTCCAGGAAAAAAAATAAATTATAAACGTCTCGGAGTGAAAAATTGCACCCTAACTTATATATAGATAATGGAAAGACAAATTGATTTAGAATTTTAACCCTTCTCTACTCCCAGGTTTTCGTGAAAATTATTTTATTTTATCGAGTCTATATTTCAGACAGCCAGGTAGTTCCACGAATATAAAAAGAGGTTTGCGTGGAGGAGTATGGTCTACCAAGAATATCGTAGTATATTTAGTTTCATAATAACACACACCAAAATGTTAAAACCGTTACACGATGCTACTTTTGTCCAGAATGTTAGACATAAGTATTTGCTTTCGAACTACCCCAATCCTTCCAGATCCAATTAAATTTTCGGTTTAAAGTGTTGCAAGCAAAACATGCGTGCTGTACTAAAGTGGACACAACACATGTTCCGTTTTCACAGCCAATGCACTGTAGGCCATATGTTCGGCTATACTCACACGAACCAATAAGACGATTCGAGAGTCATTTACCCGCAGGTGAGATCATTAGTTGTTGAGCTTCGCAGTGTGCAGTGCATAGAACCAAAAATTACCCACACGTGCGTAATGAACACAATTATGAACACAGGGTTAGAATGGGTTGAAAGAAAATAAAATTTAATATTTCGTCTGTTGCTGTAGTCTATGAACTAAACTACAAAACAGAATACAGTGCGATTGTTTCTCATGGTAACTGCAATAGATATGATAGTACGCTCTAAACATGGAACAGTTAAAATGGAGTGAAATGAGTGAAATAGAGTAAAAATGGACATACGTTGCAGCTTACCGATTGTTACGGTAGCTAAATTTCTCTGCTTTAAATTAAGTTTTGCAGCATTGTAAAAATGAAACTTACCTGCAAACAGATTAAGATTTAAATTCAGCAAAAAAAAAAGTTTGGTATTAAAGAATGTGGTTTTTTAAGGGACGAAACGATTACGGTTGGTTTGCCACTGTATTTTTGTGTTCAGCTTTTAAGTGGTCGAACAAAGTAATCAGGAAGCGTGGTCGTTTTTCGAACGAGTGATGAACTTATATGTTTTGGGCGAAGTTATAATCCATCAAAACTCCAAAATTATTTATGGATGTAAATAAAATTAATCGATTTCAATTTCGACAAAAGTTCTTTTGATGTGCACAATGATCGGTCTCCATCACAAGTCACAGTGAACGAGATAAAACAAAAGCACGACTTAAGTTGTATCTCCAGACATGACAATGCATACATCACCGTGCCTTTGATTCCCAGTTCCTGCGACTTACTGGCCAGTCTGTAACAGACACTTTACTGGCTCTCAGTGAATATTATTTCACTGAGTGATATCACTGTTTCTGGATTAGAGTGTACCCGAAATTTGCGCCGAAGTTAACCTCAAGAACCAAAGGAACCCAGTCTTACACTGAAAAAAGATTTGTTAGTGGTAACAAAAAAAGTTTGGTTGATTCATTCCAAGGCGAAATTTTGTTGTTGGTAAAAAAACAGGTTGTGGTGTCCAATAACACGTAGATAGACTAATACGAAAGCTATTTTATTACCTCTTACATATTTGTTTATTGAAAAATCATTTATTGGCCGCCCCGAAATATTTAGTTTGGCAGCAACAGCATTCATGTTGTCCACAGAAAAACATTTTGCTGCGACTGCGAATACATCCGTTATATTCTTCGCATTTGCTCTGGCGTATTCGAAGTGACCCCCTTCTGTCTGGCCACGACGCCATATTTGTCTGTGTCTGGTTCTTTGCATCATGTTACTAACTAATTCATGAGAGATATTCTTAAGTACTTATTAATATATTATATCATTAATTTATTCCCAGTAAGTAAATGTTCACTTAAATGATTCCAGACAGTTAACTTTCCATGAAATGAAGTATGGTTATGAATGGTACACAGTATAAATAAGGACACGGAAGAACTTCTTTGGAATGTTAAAACATAGCCATGTGTTTCAAGACATATACGATATGCACTCGTAAAAAAAAAACAAATATACCAAGAATCTTTAGTACACCCATGTCAACAAATCTATTTGTTGTTTGGTATGGTTTTGAAAAGTATTAATATTGAATATTTCAAACAAGGCCATCACTTCTATTAAAAAAAGCTTGCTCATACTACCTGACAATTTTCCATTTCATTACACTAAAACTCTGTAGTTTTTTTTCTTATGATCCTTTAAACACATTAACTAAATACCGGAGGCACTATTTGGAATCTGATCAAAAGACAAAAGCTGAAGTAGCCATAAAAGTTTCAACTTCCCACAAAATTACTTAAAGCGTTATTATAATTTTCTCAAAGGCATGTTTTTGTCACTTCTTAATTTTTTATTTGTACTCCGTAAAAGTCAGGTGTCAAATGATAATTATCCGCATACTCTTTACTCCTCCATACGCCTATTAGGTATTTCGTAATTAAGTATTTCATGGTTTTTTGGCATCGAACATTACTTAAACTACGAATTTACCAAAATCACTGCCACTACTTCAAAATGTACATGACGATGAAAAGTAATTTTATTTTGTTGTAAGTGATTGCAATTTATTCCATATATTATGCGTGTCACGTATTTGTAGCCAATAGCTAACTCTAGGCTCGTTTTTATTCCAATTTTATTAATTTGGGTATTAAGATTTTCCTTTACATTAAAGGTTTTCTGCGTTTGCCACAAAGCGTTTCAATGGTGTACGTCCAAATCCACAGTTCAGATCGTATGCAATTTTGTTTCGCCGTTGTAATAAATGTGACGAAACAAGGATTTATGAAAATTTTTATTATAATAATTTCAGAAANTTAATTTCAGAAACTACTTTCTTTTTACCAATACTACGCGAATTTTGCAAGTATGTAAATAATTATATACATTTTCAGAATTCGTTCAGTTTGCAGTTCAAATATCTTTGTTATCCACACCTCAAGAAAAAAACTCTAGCACCACCTGTAGTTCGCGAATTACCGAGAGATATTCGTCAAGTCTGGCGCGGGACTCTGTATGGACACAGTGATTATGTTCATGCCATACTTTTCTTTGCACCGTGAGCAAATTAATAACTAAGGAATCCCGGTTGTGCAAACATATTTAGAGATGATTGTAATAATATAAACGTGTTTTTATTTACTAGTCGGGGCCGCGGTGGTGAAGTGGTCAGACTACTCGTCTCCCACCTAGGCGAACCGGGTTCAATTCCCAGCGGGGGTCATTCCTGGATTTTCGCTCGTGGGAATCTTTTCCGCGGGTTTTTCCCGGGGATCTCCTGTTTCCGCCGCCTTTTCATTCCGGCGCTGCTCCATACTCATCTCGCTTCACCCTCGATGGCTCTCAGGACCTCGATGTTGAAAGCTGCCCAAATATCTTCACTCGCCCACTCTTACTTGTCGTATAGAAGTGGTTGTCGACAGCATCCGTACGAAAAACCTGTCGAATCGCAAAGTACGCAATCGAGAACTGACCTGCTCGAGCACGCAGATAGCATATCTTTTTGTTAGAACATGCAGGGGGTCGGTGTGACCGGACGGATGTTGCTCAGACGGTTCGTGAGGGGTTGTAAGGGGGTGACCTGGCGAAGGGGCAGGGGGTTGACGCCGTGTGACCCTGCGACCTCGGGCCGCTGAATCCCGGCCTCTGTGAGGGCGAGCGCCCGCCGACTCATTAAAAAAGACCCGCAACAGGAGTTTATTCCTACAAAGTGGCGCTAACATTCTTCACCATTTTCTTCTTTTCTTGCCCGCCCGCAACAACCTCACTTCTTCTTCTTCTTCGGTCCTTCATTTTTTCCCCCCCGGATGGCGTCCAAGCGTCTTCCGGCCTCAGCGACGGAAAACTGTGGCTCCGATTGTTTCACATGTGCCATTAATTACTGTCGGCTCGTCTACCCCCTTGGTTGCAACCCCTCATCCACCCCTACACAGTTAAAAAAAAAAAAACATGCTCACTCAAACAAAACACTTTTAAGACAGTCTCCAAAAAATGTTCCCCAAGTACTACAATACATTTTTGTGGTAGATTATAAATTTCGCTTGGGACAAAGTGTGCCGGTGAGAAAAAATCAAATATTTTAAGTTTGTGCCAAATACAATTCAACTTTTTGATAGCGCGGTTTATGTAAAATTGAATGCCAAATAAAAACTTTAGTGATTTTGGGACGTACAAATGAAATAAAAGGAAACACTTACAGGACATTTTCACAAGCTGAGACTGTAAGGTCATGTCTTAATTCACTTTAAGGCAAGCTTACGTAAATTTATTTAACGCAAAATTATACACTGCTACAAATACAAATTATGAAAAATGCCCCTTATTGTAGCAGCTTTAAAATATAGCGAAAACATTTCACAGCGTTCTTTTAAAAATTTTTTCAAGTAACTCAAAGTATATTATTTCAATGTGAATTATCTCATTTCAGCAATTGAGAAAGTTTATTTAATTTGTAGGCAAAAAAAAAAAAAATTGTGATTTTTTTCCGCTCCATTATGCAATTCACGGTCTAAATTATGTTATTTGAGGAAATAATACTTGTAAGTAATGTATACAAGTTGAAAATTATTTCGGTCAAAAGACTTAAGGGGCCTGCCTACCTGGAGATATTTACGGCGTTTGAGGCCGCGAAGCGCTGGAGCGATAAGGGCTACGTCGTTACGCTAAAGAAGTGCACCGTCGCCACTAAGCGCAAGTCTCTAATCCGGGGTGCAGTGTTCTTGTCGCGTTGCGAATACCCATAAGACTTCAAGAAAGCGCCCTGCCATTATATTGTTGGAAAGTTTGTGGCGAGGTACAGTGCAGGACCCTTGAGTATATTTGTGCGCATCTGGAGCGTACATTTTGAAATACAGGGTTTCAATAAAACGGTTTTCAGCTATTCCACAGTGCTTTAAATGGGTGTCTTTGAGAGTACTGAACATTCCTCGTCTGCAGTGTGTGTTCTTTTCGTAGATCAGCACATTGTACCCACGTTTATCAGTTTTGTAGAAAAACGTGTATTTGAACCCCTCCGAAACTCAGTTTAAGCGCCAGTTATGCAGGCTCCATAAGCACATTTTGGCTGTTGTAAGGAACCCATGAAAATTAACTTCATTCACGTAGCTATCTTCGATGTCCTGCCTAATCTAATTTGGGGCCGCGGTGGCACGTCTTCTATAGCGCTCACTTCCCACCAAGGCGAACCGTGTTCGATTTCCGGCGGGGTCACTCCAGGATTTTCGTACGCGTGACTAGTGCCAGACGATGCCCCTGGTCGGCGAGTTTTCTCAGGGATCTCCCGTTTCTCCCACCCTTGCATTCCGGTGCTGCTTCATAACTAGCTTCACCTTCATAGGCTCTTAACGCCTCGTTGTTAAGACTAAGGCCGGTATTCCAGAACGTTCAGTTTGGCATTATTACATATGTGCTTCCATCTCGGACGAAAGATAAACCACTACGATTCCTTAAATCGTGGAGCGTATTTCTGAACGTTTCTCAATTTCCTGAGATAGTATTAGATGTGTCGCGGTTTGTTAATTGCCGCCCCGTGCAAGGCTATAAACAAATGAAAGCGACACTGAAGTGCTTATTTACAATAGAATTTGCAAAAATTAACACCCGCATGGTTTATTTGTTACGCTATCTGTAAAGCTAGCAGTTTTTACGGACTTGAAATAACTGTGCACAGAGTAATAAAAACAATAATAATGTTTCTTGAGTGACGTGATATATATATTTAGGTATTTAATGCGTGAAAGCTTATGAAACATATTTTGGTATTTTTCGTGTTTGTAATGTAGGAATAATAGACGTTAATTTTAAATGGTGCAAATGCATTTGAACAGCATAATTGCAACTGTATATTCATAAGTTTANGGAATAATAGACGTTAATTTTAAATGGTGCAAATGCATTTGAACAGCATAATTGCAACTGTATATTCATAAGTTTACATACTAAAAAATAATTCTACAATATTTAGCGGTCCTGCAAATCACAGCTGTTGTTGAAGCAGGAGTCAGACAGCTAAAAGGGATAAAATGGCACGTCGATCAAGTTCATAACCCCGATGCAAAAACGCTGAACAAGAATGCAGTCTTCCATTTGTTCTGTATGTATCACGGGATCTGAGAACATAACCTTATTTTAGACCCTGGTAATACAAATTTGTTACCCACCCCTGTGTTTCAAGAACCCTTCTGTACTGATAAACTGTATGTGCAGTTTAAAATGTTCCCAGAAATACACATTTCAACACATTTGTACTACATAATTCAGTTTAATTTTAGTATTATTTTATGTGTTTTACTGGCTGGAATTTAGCGATTTTTGCAACTGGTTGAGCAGCGGCAACTATTCAAATCACAGATACGCCAAGGCAAATCAATTCACTGTGTTTCAAACCTGCAGGGAAACGTTACACAGTTGTGATATACACATACATAAGTGACTTTCAAAACAATACTATTGTCGGTAACGTTTGTTCACTGTTAAAGCAATCCAGTTACCGCTGTCACATATGCAATTATAGAGGCTACTCCACGGTTCAACGACATTTGTCGTACGCGCAAAATGTCTAATCATTAGAAACACAACTTTGTAACTCATGCAAGCAGTTCAAAACTCAACCATTTCAAGTTTCGCACGGGACTGAAAATATTGCCAACAGCCAGCGTCAACAATCAGCAAGCCATGTCGTGAGTCGTGCCAACGTAAGTTGCAACACGCCCCGCCACTTAAGTTATGGTTTCACTGTTTTAGAAGGCGGCCTCGCAAATAAAATTTACACACACGATATGCTATTTTTTTTGCAGTGCCAGGTCTTCAAACATAAAGGGAGAAACGCAAAATGACTTTCGAAAGTGAATAGTGNATGCTATTTTTTTTGCAGTGCCAGGTCTTCAAACATAAAGGGAGAAACGCAAAATGACTTTCGAAAGTGAATAGTGGGTTTTGTGGAACAAATTCTGAGATATGTAATTCTTACCAATAAACAAGCCCTTTTGTCAAATACTTGACATTTTATCGAACTGTTATCAATTCATCGTTAAGTACATAAATATTTAGCGCAGTTATTTAAATAAAGAGACTTCAATGAACACATTACGTGTCAAAATATGAAAATTTTAATTAATTTTGAAACCTTAAAGAAGTTTGCTACAACCGAGTTTGGAACCCGATATAAGTGCGTGCTATTTGGTTTCTCTACTAGTTGCGCTAACACCACACACAGTAAACTAAACTGAATAAAGAATATATATTCGTTTACCCATTACGTGTTTTGGGTTGTTCCTAATAATGAAAGTCTAAAAATGTGTCGTATTTATTACACAGTATTCTTCCCGTTTTTAACATTTATTTGCAAAGAAACTATATTTTGCAGATTTCCTAATTTTTAGATAAATAATTACATCGCGACGTATAACGGTCTAGAAGCAACGCATCGTTTATTTTCGTTCGTCGCGCTACCGGCTCCGGCAAAATGATATGCGTCCTGCGCTTGCGTAGGTTTCGTTTGCGCCAAGGATAAACCACAAAAATTGGAGCCCTAATATTAAGGCTTCGATCGTGGCTTAACTAAGGCCATAGCTAGCGTTATACCGTTCTTGAATACTGACAAGGCCTGGGTATGGCTTGAGCTGTACCAAAACCCTTATAAAAACGTCCTGGAATAGCGGCCTAAAAGCCACCCAAACATCTACACCCTCTCTGCTGCACGTGTGCTGAAACTAATCACTGTCAGGAAATACTTCTGCGTGGACGAGACTATGCCACGATAACTGCAGTGTTTGCCCCAATACCTTCGGCAACAATTACATTCCCACAGTGCGCGCTATAATATTTCACCATAAAAACAGACCAGGTTGAGCCATGGCCGCATCACTGACAGCACGACAGACGTTCTGCGGTCAGATTTGTAACTCTAGACTATCCTGTGCTCCATGTGAGTTTAGAAAATCACTTCTACATTAAATAAGATAATAATACTCATCATTACAATATAAACTGAATAAAACATAATGAATTGGAGAGGTTCGGTGGTTCTTAGTAAAGGGGTATTAAGAGCCGATGAGGGTGGATTGAAGTGAGTATGGAGCAACGCCTGAATGCAAGGGCGAGGGAAACGGGAGATATCCAAGAAAACCGGCATAGTCCAGCATGATTCCCACGTACGATAATACGGGAACGTCCCCACACCAATCGTAACAAAGCGCATTGATGAAAGGCGGGCTCTCTAGTCGGCGAGGTAGCCATTTCTCCAGTGAAAATGGAGACTTATTAGTTAAAATATATTTTTTTAAATACATTTGAAGCTCGCTGATTTTTACGATGGTAAGATTCCACTGATATCACCAGTTCGCTTAATGTCGTTTTAAAATGTCAGATACATGTAAACAGTGATCGCCGTGTTTATTTGAATACTTCTGTAACCAAGACGTAAAACATGGTGGCTGTTTCTTACTATGAAAATTAATTTAGACTTTAAAATTCGTGAAGCAGTTTAAATGCAAAATACTGTTACGCGCGGTCGCTTAGTCTCCGTGTCCCCACCCCTCCACTAGGCGGGCCAAGATGTAGTCCCTCACCGATGACGTCATCGGTGGCTGGTAAAGGGGGAGGGAGGACAGCCACACCGGCCTGTTAGGCCCTGACGCCATTCCTGTCTGCTGGAAGAATTGACTACTTGGGAGCTGCTGCGCTAATTTTCTGATGGTCACCTCCACCGGCGTAACTCGAGGCAAGTAGCATTTGTTGGGCCAGGCCATCTCAGCTATAAAAGCCGTTACTCGGTGTCGGCAGTCTTGAACGGCCATTAGTGCCGAGTGCGTACGACATGTGAGTGTTGGAATACGAGGTCGATGATGGAGTGACCTTATAGTGCAGTGTGCTACAATCTGCTGAGTAGAGAGATAGAGAGAGAGAGAGACTGACATGCTGGACTGTAAGAAAATGGAACTAGTCGTGAATGGCTGCCATTCAAGTGAAGTAAATGCATAACAATGGACATTTTGATCTAACTAATTAATTAATCAGTGAAGATTAAATAGCTCTAGGTAGTAATATGAATATTAATAAGGACCGTCATTTTAACTCATATGAACGTAATATTTGAGCACACTTATAATAATGGTTCGGGTTAATCAAAGCAGAATATAATGAAATTTCGAAAAAAAAAGTTGTATGCGCATATTTCCGTTTTGGATACTTTGGAAAGTTCATATGGAAAAAAAATCTTGCATCAAGCAAGACCATCATTATAATTACTCAGAGTTTTTTTGTAATTAGGAATTAGTAAACAGCACTAACAAATAATATTAATCATTTTTTTGTTTTCATCAATACCAACCATTTAACTTATACATTTTAAAACTTCAATAAATTAGTCTAAATAAATTAATAAAAAATTGACATTAGTAACAATACTTCTTTACATACAGCACATAACTTATTATGATTGCCATACTTGTAAAAGGTTTTTCTGCAAATGTGTTATCGGAACCAGCCAAACCGGAAACCCGCCTAAATATTGATTTAAAATAGTTTCTTATTTATTTATTTTTGAAAACATTTAAAAGTAATAAATTTTGCACAATATTTTACTGTTTTACAGAATTCATGCATTTTTGTTTCGTATACAACGTTACATTTTTGATACAGGGTGCGCTACTTTTAAACGAGTTGTGCATGCTGTTCAGTGAAGTGCAGTGGTCAACTGAAAGGCACTCTACTTCTGGCTTAACGGTGGTGGCTACCAAAAATTTATTATTTTCATTTGTACGAAATACTTCTCAACTTGTATACTTTACATTTGAAACCTCTTCCATCGCATAAAAATAAAATAGATCACATCGTTTTTGCATCACGGCATGTGAAAAACGCATAACCAAAACGGTAATATTAACAAAAAAATTTAATGAGGGTGACCGTCTTTATTTATTTTGAGCAACGTTTGGTAAAATTTATTTTACAAATATCCATAGACTGTCACATATCTAATAATTTGAAACAATTTTTTTAAATAAAAAAAAAAGTAATCGGATTTTAAATATTTATTGAAGTAACTCGTAGTAATTTATTTCAATGTTAATGATCTAGTCTCGGTGAGTGATTTGGTTTTTACGATTCGTATGCGAAAAACACAAAACTGAGATTTTGACAGGTCATCATGAAAAAACAATGAAGTCGAAAATGTTTCCAGGAGAGAAAATTGTACTTACGAGTAATGTGTATAAGTAGAACTGTACTTCGTGCAGGTATAAAATAAGGANGGCCCTGACGCCATTCCTGTCTGCTGGAAGAATTGACTACTTGGGAGCTGCTGCGCTAATTTTCTGATGGTCACCACCACCGGCGTAACTCGAGGCACGTAGCATTTTTTGGGCCAGGCCATCTCAGCTATAAAAGCCGTTACTCGGTGTCGGCAGTCTTGAACGGCCATTAGTGCCGAGTGCGTACGACATGTGAGTGTTGGAATACGAGGTCGATGATGGAGTGACCTTATAGTGCAGTGTGCTACTGTCTGCTGAGTAGAGAGATAGAGAGAGAGAGACTGACATGCTGGACTGTAAGAAAATGGAACTAGTCGTGAATGGCTGCCATTCAAGTGAAGTAAATGCATAACAATGGACATTTTGATCTAACTAATTAATTAATCAGTGAAGATTAAATAGCTCTAGGTAGTAATATGAATAGTAATAAGGACCGTCATTTTAACTCATATGAACGTAATATTTGAGCACACTTATAATAATGGTTCGGGTTAATCAAAGTAGAATATAATGAAATTTCGAAAAAAAAAGTTGTATGCGCATATTCCCGTTTTGGATACTTTGGAAAGTTCATATGGAAAAAAAATCTTGCATCAAGCAAGACCATCATTATAATTACTCAGAGTTTTTTTGTAATTAGGAATTAGTAAACAGCACTAACAAATAATATTAATAATTTTTTTGTTTTCATCAATACCAACCATTTAACTTATACATTTTAAAACTTCAATAAATTAGTCTAAATAAATTAATAAAAAATTGACATTAGTAACAATACTTCTTTACATACAGCACATAACTTATTATGATTGCCATACTTGTAGAAGGTTTTTCTGCAAATGTGTTATCGGTACCAGCCAAACAGGAAACCCGCCTAAATATTGATTTAAAATAGTTTCTTATTTATTTATTTTTGAAAACATTTAAAAGTAATAAATTTTGCACAATATTTTACTGTTTTACAGAATTCATGCATTTTTGTTTCGTATACAACGTTACATTTTTGATACAGGGTGCGCTACTTTTAAACGAGTTGTGCATGCTGTTCAGTGAAGTGCAGTGGTCAACTGAAAGGCACTCTACTTCTGGCTTAACGGTGGTGGCTACCAAAAATTTATTATTTTCATTTGTACGAAATACTTCTCAACTTGTATACTTTACATTTGAAACCTCTTCCATCGCATAAAAATAAAATAGATCACATCGTTTTTGCATCACGGCATGTGAAAAACGCATAACCAAAACGGTAATATTAACAAAAAAATTTAATGAGGGTGACCGTCTTTATTTATTTTGAGCAACGTTTGGTAAAATTTATTTTACAAATATCCATAGACTGTCACATATCTAATAATTTGAAACAATTTTTTTAAATAAAAAAAAAAGTAATCGGATTTTAAATATTTATTGAAGTAACTCGTAGTAATTTATTTCAATGTTAATGATCTAGTCTCGGTGAGTGATTTGGTTTTTACGATTCGTATGCGAAAAACACAAAACTGAGATTTTGACAGGTCATCATGAAAAAACTATGAAGTCGAAAATATTTCCAGGAGAGAAAATTGTACTTACGAGTAATGTGTATAAGTAGAACTGTACTTCGTGCAGGTATAAAATAAGGATATTTTCTTTGGTGTCCAACACCCTTAAAAACTGCACTTGCGAAGGACGTTCACGGATTCTCGCAGGGTACGAGGAAGCGGCCAAGACGGGCGTGCTGGCGGAATATCTTTGTGCCGCCGTGCAGTTGAGAAAGGAGCAGGAAAATTGTGCTGATACCGAGTTGTTGATTAGAAGCTGACTGTGCGCACGTAGTAATCACACGCCCACCAATCAGGCTCGCCATTTTACTCTCCTTCACCCCTCCCCATCACACCCCGGGCCCCTTGTCGATTCCACCACTTTTCCACCCCCAACCTCCTTTTTCTGGCTGCCCTAGCTTCCGGCCGCCCTCCAAAAAATCCCCCCTCGACTCGATCGCCTCGGAAATAAAAAAAATGCTCGGCACCCAGCGTTGTCTTCGACTCGTAGGACGGAGAAGACAAGAGAGATTTCACTGATTTCGAGTAAAACGTAAGGCCATCGCCAGAAATACCTATATGCCTGGCGAGGAGCAAATGCAATAGTTGAAAAGGGGCTGAAACCCACCCCCTTTACCAATCGACACCTCACCTTATGTTTTTGAGAAAAAGTTTGCTGTGCATTTTTAAGATTATTAACTTAAAATAATGTACCTCTACATATTAAGGCCTTTCACAACTACTATATTCTATTCGTGGTATCTTCACACTTTTTTAATCAAACATTTGCAAAATCATCCTATGTTTGACATGTCTGGTTATTTTCCGAATATGTCATGTGTCACAAGCGTTTTATTTTTATGCCAACACAAAATACTCTAATTATGTTTTATCTGTAAATAAAAACTTACATTTATAACTACNGCGTTTTATTTTTATGCCAACACAAAATACTCTAATTATGTTTTATCTGTAAATAAAAACTTACATTTATAACTACCATGTATAACAATATTGAAAAAAGAGTGTGTCGATAGTGCTTAGTAAGAAATAATTCTCATACAAAATGTTACCTTATGAAACTGAGTGCGCATGAATGCGGTGCGTTGAGCCCATTGGTGTAATTTCCTAGTCTTGGTTAGACTTTGTTTGCATGCGGCGGAGGAATAGCCTGCAAGTTGAACTTAAGCAGGGCTTCAGGACAATGTGAAGTAACCGTGAATTGACTAAACAGGCATTCATTGGTAGTTCAGGTTTTTGTAATTTCACGTAACCTTACTGTAGCGCATTCTGAAACTGTTCTAAACTTAATTGTGATTTTTTATAATTATGAAATAAGTCCAAACAATTTTTATATTTAGGTATTTACACAAAGGAGCCAGTATATGTGTTAATCTTTGTTTCGAGCTCACAAGAAAAAAAAGTCCTTTTTTTGTGAAATGTTTATTGTTTTATTCGACGGTAAAAACTGCGTTGTCACGTCTCTCCTTTCACTAATATTTTCGATCATTCCCTTCGCCTGCATAGCGGGCTGACTCCTGGCAAGGATAACTGGGTGCGATTACCGGCGGGGTCAAACCAGAGTTTTTGCCTGTGGGCAATTGTGGCGAGCACTACATTTGTTCGGTAGGTTTACTGGAGGTATTCCCATTTCCCCCACCCCCTCTGCTCTCTAATTTATTCACTGCTAGAAGTTCATATCACTACACCTCTGTGGACACTGAATTAATTTATGGTTTTAATACTGAGTATAAAATATGACGTTTGGTTTTGATTTTGTAAGGTAACGTTGTATGATTTTGTTAGAAAGGTTTTTTTTGTGATTATACTGCATTTGTTTCTTATTTTCCTTTATGTTTTATGTTATAAACATTTAAATTTTTATTTTCTTAATCCCGTTGTTATAAAATAATGCCAATTTCACGGGTGAATTTTTCGTACTCTGAAAAATGTAAAATCTAATAATAAATCAAAAAATGTTTTGCTTTGAAAAGAGTAGTTTTTTTTTGTTTTGTTTTTGAACATCACAACTATGTAAAAATCGCAGGGAGGTTGTATCATGCAAATGATAACAAAACACATTTTTTATTAATAGAGTTTAGGCGAACACCTGTTAAAAATGCGTGTAGTTGTAATGTGCTCAGCTGAAAGAGACGAACAAAGCGTGGTTTCGCCGGAAAGAAAATCTTCCCTTGATTCAAGTATACTGTGGGAGGGAAGATAGCCTGTTTGGTAAACATCCAGCGATGACAACACAGAAGACGAGAGAGATTAGCTCCTTCTTTTACAACACTCCATGTAGCCTGTGCCAGCTAACTTGCCGCCACATCTATAATAAAGATTTACGTTTACCATCTTGTGCGATCAAAGATGTTGAGAAATTTTACCATTTTCTTTTTACGATTTACCCAACCGAACAAGCACTCCGTTGTGGTATCTTTGAGTTATTGCTCTAGTCGGGCAATTTTTTTACCGTAAACATTTCTAATGCTCAGGTGTTTAGAAAAAAACAGCATTGCTCTGTGTGACGTCCTATAAACATTATCTGTTCTTGTATTTGACAATGATTGTACAATTTTTCCGAACGTCTCCTATGAAATAATGGGAATATTCCTTGGGAATTTGAAAACACAGTCAACCCAGACATTTAAAAACATCACGAATTGGACTTAAACCCTGATACCGCATGGTGAAAAATAGTAATACAAAACTTTCGTGTATTTTATGTGCTGTAATCGTCCGTTTTATAAATTTCAGTTTTAGTGCCCATACGTCTTATCTAGCAACGCAATTACTTCTCTTTAAAATGTACAAACGTAACAAGTTGACCAAAATACTTATAGAGATTAAAAAAAAATAAAAATTCTTTAACGCTACGTGGTTTACCAACAAAAGACTAGGAAAATATAGTTGAAATACAGAAAAAAGTAATCGATTTCACAAGGGTTTTTCTCAAGAGTAGAAAATGCAAGGCGACTTTTCACATTTAATCAAAAATAATCCTTCTTAGACCTAGTTGAAGGTAAATGTAACCAATTTAATCATATACCCAAACACATTCTAAACTTGTTCTAGTGTGTGACTTTTATAACACTGCACAAAGAATTCCGCGGACGTAAATTTTACTTCGGCCTCAGTTTTGGATATTTTTTCTGAAACTACCATTTAAGTAACTAGTTGAAGCCTAGTGAATGTGTAGGGAAGTTCACGAGACTGTTAAATTAACGTGCTTTTAGTAAAATGAAAAGAAGACGATAACATAATAATTTTTCATATGTAGAGACCTGCAAATTTCGTGTCATTCTTTTAAGCCATGTTATACTTAAACGACACGTACATTCGGCCTATTACTGTCTTTGCGCCATTCTTTATTTGACACGCCCAGGGTGACTACACCAATGAATAAACACTTCATATTGGTGATGCCGAATCACGTGCCGTACAGTCATAAGAGAGATGGCTTGTCACCTAGGCAACAACCAATTAAAATACGTCGTCGGCTCTAGTACATACACGACCGTGAAGTCTATCTGACTGACGGGAATTTTGTGGGTCCCAATTCATTAGTGTTAATGGGATCATTAAAAGTGAGTGAAGAGTTTTAGGCAGCTCTTAACATCTAGGTCTTAAGAGCGACGAGGGCGATGCGAGATGAGTATGGAGCAGCGCCGGAATGAAAGGGGCGGGGTAACGGGAGATCCCCGAGAAAACCCGATGAACAGTGGCATCGTCTGTCACGATTCCGACTTGCGAAAATCCGAAGTGAACCGGCTGGTGATAAAAACCGGTTCGCTTTTGTGGGAGGCGAGCTGTCTAACCGCTTAGCTACCGTATGGCGCATTAAAAGGTTTGTGTATATACACACACCTCAAAAATTAGATTTGTACCACCGAGCTAACTGAGTTAGGTGGTAGCTCACGGCTCAAGAGAATGTATGGGATGAAAATACACTTTGTATATTCTGTACATAATAAACGCTGTATATTCTGTACAGAATACACGCTGTATATTCGGTACAGAATACACGCTGTATACTCTGTACAGAATACACGTTGTCTATTCTGTACAGAAGACACGTCGTCTGTAATTCCGATATCCCTTTGTAATGCGCCTGCTGTACCACCAAACATCCACAATGAGGAACCAAATTACAGTAGGTGCAAAACTTGTTTTGAGGTGTGTATTTTCACCTCACAAAACTTACTATCGAGTATTTTGATTTTAAATAAATTGACAGTTCAGTTAAACAGTTCTCNAATTCCGATATCCCTTTGTAATGCGCCTGCTGTACCACCAAACATCCACAATGAGGAACCAAATTACAGTAGGTGCAAAACTTGTTTTGAGGTGTGTATTTTCACCTCACAAAACTTACTATCGAGTATTTTGATTTTAAATAAATTGACAGTTCAGTTAAACAGTTCTCCACAAGAAGGATACGCCCAAGTTTGAATATTGCATATTATGAATAGGGGATCGAAACTACAAGACCTCGTTTTTACAGTGGACTATGTACAACTTGCTTGCAGCTTTGTGAACAGAAACTATTTTATTCATGCCAGTGATTGGATATGAACTACCGCTAGTTCTGCCACTTTGCCACACAAGCGTGACGCCTTGTAATCATGGGGACACTTTTTTTAAAAGAAGGAAAAGATTGATTTTTTTATTTTACATTTTTCAACTCATTACAGAGGCAAGTGGCATGTTAACACTCTGAGTCACTAATAAAGAACTGAACTGAAGAGAAGGACAGATTTACATCCGTATCTTACCCAGAGCGCAAGCTTAGAATTGCGCTCATCGTACTCCATCCCTTGAAGCAAATACGTCACAACTAAGCACTTCTAAGCAACTGCAAGCCTACGAAGACTCTATCGATGAACTGGAGTTCAAACATTTGTCAATTCTTAAAATNGCACTTCTAAGCAACTGCAAGCCTACGAAGACTCTATCGATGAACTGGAGTTCAAACATTTGTCAATTCTTAAAATAGTTTCTTTTGTTTAACTTTCCTGGTCAGCACGTTCACAAAGACAGTTATTAGTATCAGAGCTGAATAATACCGAGAGCAATACTAGAATTCTTTAACGTGCTCGTAGCATCATAGAGGTCAAGGAAAATTTTCCAATACGTGTAGGTGAGTTTCTGTGTGGAGAATCTCATTTATCCTCAGATCTGTTTGAGTACCTCTCAAAGATAGCAGAGTCCGTTCTGGACTGGTTTAAAAAGAATGTTTCACCCGAGTTTAAAATTAGCAGCGATAAATGTTTAAACTGTTTTTTTTTAACATTTGAATACTTGTACCCAAGATAATTTTCGTAGCACTTAAAGAGAGAACTTAACATGTTTTTGTGGAACACGTATACACACATAATGCATTGTGTTTATTATAAACATGTCCACAGCTGTTTAATTTTAAATGTTCCACAATATAGTGAGTAACGTTTCAAAAATATGAATTGAAGACTTATTTCCTAAGAACCGTTTGTAAATCTTCCAAAATGTTTCAACTGTGTTTATTTAAGACCACGTGCGTAAATATGTGCAAATATTATTAAACAGTTCTGCTGCGCTGCAAAAAATTTATATATATTTGTATAACATTCCACGCTTAAGGAAATTTTTGTTTTAAAATTACACAATTTTTTTATATTGCTATTAAAATAGTTTAAGGCATCTTACACCCGAAAAAGATTTGTAAAAGGGCAAAAAAAAATACCATACTGTGTAACTTAATATGATTTTTCCCGTTACTCTTAGAAGAAGGGGTTCGATNAAAAAGATTTGTAAAAGGGCAAAAAAAATACCATACTGTGTAACTTAATATGATTTTTCCCGTTACACTTAGAAGAAAGGGTTCGATATGAATAAGCAAGGACAAGAAAAATTCTGATTATTAAACAACCTTTGGGCTAGACTCCAATGCCCGGTGGAGCTTTCTGTTTATTGGCTTCCACCCCAGTGTGTAGTCTACCTCAGACAAGGCGTCACGGGATTCGGTGTTTGTTTCCTTGCATGTCTCTTGTTGGCTAAGAGCTCAACTAGGAATGTCTAATAANAGGCGTCACGGGATTCGGTGTTTGTTTCCTTGCATGTCTCTTGTTGGCTAAGAGCTCAACTAGGAATGTCTAATAAACTGTGACACAATTGCAAACATTACATCAATGTGCCACAAAACAATTCCTCGTAACCACTGAAAAGTAGGTATGCCACCAAGCAATACATTTGTTTCGGCTCTATATTAATGGCAATAATAACCTCGCATTATCGTTACAATAGTTCAGCACTTTCCTTTATGATATGTTACCCACTATATTTTGAAGGTTAAACCACTATGTCAATTATCTTAAGAATTTGTTATTTGGTTACCTAGCAAGCATTTAGAATGTTTCGTTGGGCACTAAAAACTATACAATAATGAAAGAAAGAAATAATTTAATATCCCTTAAACTCTTTCTTTAGTATACAAGATTTCTTTACTGTAAAATAAACAAGCTCAAGGAATTATTACTCTTCGCTGTGAAGAAAATTAATTAATTAAAAAAGGCAGAAGTATAAAAAAAAATAACACCGAACGTAATATTCTTTAATCCTCACTTTGATTTAAATACATATTTGGTTAGTCTAAACAAAACAGCGTCCAAAAAATACTTTTATTTGATATACAAAAAGCTTTGAAAGTATATTTTTAGAGTGAGTAAGGGAAGTGCTTCACGTAGTGGGGGACATTGGTTGTTTACGCTGTATTACTCTGTCTCATAAACATCTGTTACCAATAACGTNGTGCTTCACGTAGTGGGGGACATTGGTTGTTTACGCTGTATTACTCTGTCTCATAAACATCTGTTACCAATAACGCCCGGACTACCACATAGCTTTGCACTGACACTGTAGTCTATTCACAGTTTCTTTGTACTCTTTGAATAAAACCTTCGAAAAAAAAAACATCCCATGTATAATGTGTTTGGTTGTTTCCTAAATGTGTCACGTTTCACAAGCGTTTTATACACAGAAGAAAGGATAAATACTGTTGCAACGCAACATGTATTTATTAAGCCATTTATTTGAACATCAATGTTGCAGCAAAATTAATGAAGTTAACCATTTACAAAGTCCTATATTACTATAGTGCAAATATACTGTTGAAGTGTTAACATTCAAAATATTTCTGAGTAATTTTGCCACAATAAAAACTTGTATTAAGCTAAAAATAACAGGAAGAGCAAAATATTCGTGTTACTGCGACCTNGTAATTTTGCCACAATAAAAACTTGTATTAAGCTAAAAATAACAGGAAGAGCAAAATATTCGTGTTACTGCGACCTTAAAGTTATGTTCAGCCAATATCAGTTTACACTGACTTGACATAGTTAAATGGCAGACACTAGTGAATAAAGTAAANGTGCTTCACGTAGTGGGGGACATTGGTTGTTTACGCTGTATTACTCTGTCTCATAAACATCTGTTACCAATAACGTCCGGACTACCACATAGCTTTGTACTGACACTATAGTCTATTCACAGTTTCTTTGTACTCTTTGAATAAAACCTTCGGAAAAAAAAACATCCCATGTAAAATGTGTTTGGTTGTTTCCTAAATGTGTCACGTTTCACAAGCGTTTTATACACAGAAGAAAGGCTAAATACTGTTGCAACGCAAAATGTTTTTATTAAGCCATTTATTTGAACATCAATGTTGCAGCAAAATTAATGAAGTTAACCATTTACAAAGTCTTATATTACTGTAGTGCAAATATACTGTTGAAGTGTTAACATTCAAAATATTTCTGAGTAATTTTGCCACAATCAAAACTTGTATTAAGCTAAAAATAACAGGAAGAGCAAAATATTCGTGTTACTGCGACCGTAAAGTTATGTTCAGCCAATATCAGTTTACACTGACTTGACATAGTTAAATGGCAGACACTAGTGAATAAAGTAAATCTCGTAAAATAAAACCCCTATATAAAAAAATATATATGTAATGAGAACAAGATGTAATTTAGACCAATTTTAAAACCTCGCAAAGCAGTAAACGTGTCCAAACTATGCATATAGGCCTATTTCTAGCACATAAAGTATTAACACCTAACACACAACATTTGTAGAATACACACAATACGAAAATCAGTGAGTGAGTGAAGAGATATGGGCGGTTTTTAACAGCAAGGCGAGTATGGAGCAGCACCGGAATGAAATAACGGGGGAAATGGGAGATCCCCGAGAAAACCAACCGACCAGATTCATCAGCCTGCACGAGTCCCACATGAGAAAATCCGGGAGTGACCCGGCCGGAGATTGAACCCTGTTTGCCGAGCAGGCTAACCACTCAGCCACTGCGGCCCCTAATATGAAATGCAGTCAGACATGACAATAGATAACATTTGATAGGACAATGGGTTTCATGAAATGCAATTCGTCGTACACACAACGCGCGAGTTCGAACTCCCTCCTTGTGTTAATGGGCTTTCTTCATTAGGAATATTTCATTTCGTAACGAAATAATTGTACTTTATTTATTTTCCACATAAATGTTTTTTTTAAAGCAAAGCAAATGAAAGAAAATTTCTAGCACATATTTTAACATCAATCCAACACAAAAATGGGTTTGCCCTACATAACACAAACACCACCTTAATGTTGCCACTACAATAAGGCGGTAATGTTGTTACAAAAATACTTAGTATTACAGATACATTAATTGCACAACAGTATATTACATNCTACAATAAGGCGGTAATGTTGTTACAAAAATACTTAGTATTACAGATACATTAATTGCACAACAGTATATTACATTAACAGCAACCTTAGTTACTGACGGCTCACAGAAAACAAAAAGTTATTGTTGTAGTATCATTAATATCGTTGGCACAACATTAGACATTTTCTGTGTACTTGTGTTAACATAAAATTATTGTATTTTGATTAAAATGAACCATTTGTTATATTTTATGTATTAATATTGTTATATATCTCATTTATAATGAGCATGAAAAGAAAGCAGAGAGAAAATAGAAAAATATATGTGTTGGTATTGCCAAGTCAGGAAAAGTTCTTATGCAAAATATTATTANCTACAATAAGGCGGTAATGTTGTTACAAAAATACTTAGTATTACAGATACATTAATTGCACAACAGTATATTACACTAACAGCAACCTTAGTTACTGACGGCTCACAGAAAACAAAAAGTTATTGTTGTAGTATCATTAATATCGTTGGCACAACATTAGACATTTTCTGTGTACTTGTGTTAACATAAAATTATTGTATTTTGGTTAAAATAAAACATTTATTATATTTTATGTATTAATATTGTTATATATCTCATTTATAATGAGCATGAAAAAAAAGCAGAGAGAAAATAGAAAAATATATGTGTTGGTATTGCCAAGTCAGGAAAAGTTCTTATGCAAAATATTATTANAAAGCAGAGAGAAAATAGAAAAATATATGTGTTGGTATTGCCAAGTCAGGAAAAGTTCTTATGCAAAATATTATTACACTGAGTGCGCACGAATGCTGTGCGTTGTCCCTCTGGTGTAATTTTCTAGACATAGTTAACATTTGTTTGCATGAAGCGTAGAAATATGCTGGAAGTAGATATATAGCGGGTCTTCAGAAAATTTGTGTGTCACCGTGAATGGACTATAGTACAGTTACAAACAAAAATGTGCTCGTTGCAACTCCGAAAATTAAACTTTAACATATGTGATTGAAGACGTTTTGTCTAGCCTGTTGCAGCTTTTTGCGTTAATCATGTATCCCAAATAATATAATATAAAATCCTAAAGTCGCAGTTACATTCGTAAATTACCATATTTTGCTTTTCCGAATTATTTTATATAATTCTTTGAAGTGGGGTTTCTCGAAGTATTGCGTTTTGTCTCTGTGATAGGCGTTAACTTTTCCATTTCAATCATTGGCTATTTGACAAACGAAAAATCTATGCCAATATTATGCGAAGAAAATATGTTAATTTCACGTGTGAGACAAATATTAACGCATTTTGATCCCAAAAGTAAGTTAAGTGCAACCCACCATTTTCCCAAATTGGGTGTCTCAGTTATTGCAACTAATAATGTGAAAAGCTCACGAACAAATTTTAAACAACAAACGTGAATAATTTACAAATACTTACGTTTCTGACATATTTTTTTGTGATGACCATTCCAAAGGCAGTAAAAATATTCCGTCATTTATAGTCCATTCACGATCACTTCCAACATTTCTGAAGCCCTGCTCAAGTTCTACTTTCGGAATATTCCTCCGCCACGTGCAAACCAGCTTAACCAAGTCTAGAAAATTACACCAAAGGACNCAAGTTCTACTTTCGGAATATTCCTCCGCCACGTGCAAACCAGCTTAACCAAGTCTAGAAAATTACACCAAAGGACAGCACACCGCATTCGAGCGCACTCAGATAAATAATATCTTGCATAAGAACTATTTCTTACTAGGCAATACCAACACACACAATTTCTCCCTGTTTTATTGGTATTAATTATAAATGAATAATTATAATTTTTAGATGTGATATAAAAAAAGTTCAATTTAACTAAAGATGAGTTTGTTTTTTTATGCTAAGAGAAGTACTAAACGTTTGTGATACACGGCATTTTTCAGAAACATAAAACACGTCACACATGAGGTGATTTTCCAAAGGTTAGATTAAAAATGTGTGATTAAACCGCGAATATACTATAGCAAACAAATTGAAAACCGTATCAATTGAAAATAGTTTTATTATTCCACACGTATTTGTAGATCATCAGTGGAGGAGAATAACTAATATTTTAAACTTTATATTTTCTGTAATTTCATGGCAATTTTTTGTAACTATTTATATAAGCAGATCAACACGCTGTTACTTTTCTGCATATGTTGACTGATATATATATAAGAGTTGGACCCTTTGAAGGCCGTTGTTATAAAAATTTCGACAAATTGTAATTCTCAAATATATTTGTAGCAATTATAGCTTCGTTAGCAGATAAAATAACTACACACGCAAAATTAAATGACAACAACAAGGCATTGAAAAGTATGAATACCTACATTTGGTATTGTTTCGGCGTGTTGACTATAGTGTCCCGAACATAAAAAATTATATGCCAAAATTTTATAATTTTTTTTTTTTAAGGGGCTCTCCGTACCTGGCGGCTGAACTGTGGTACAGGGTTTATGAAATATTATTTTTCCACATAACTATTCAACGTGCGTCCTATAAGCTGACCTACGGGAAGAACACATACTTCATAAAAGCTCTGTCGGGTGCTTTCAAGACGTCAGGTACATTAGAAACACAATAATAAAAAAAAAAGAAGCTAAAAATGGCCTTTTAAAAGCGCTGTATCTCAAAATATACGCATCAGATACATACAAAAATATTCGAATGTACTGCATTAAAACTTCCTACAGACTCAGTACCTTAAAAATAACAGCGTCACCGCCGAACACGCAGTACGATGAGAACGCTGCACGCCAATTCAGAGCCTTGCGCTTAGCGGCGATGTGGCACTTCATGCGCATGGTAATGCCGCCCTTATCGCTGCCACGCTCCTCGGCCTCAAACACGGAATACAATTCCAGGTAGGCGGCAGTCCCTAAACTAGAAGTAGTTCTGGGCCTCTGCACACTTTTATGAACGCAAACGTTTAACTCAAAACAGTGTATTTTGTACACAGCAACAGTTGGTTTCTTGAGATGCGTAACCATTGCTTCGAGATTTGAACGCAGATTCCCAGCTGCTTCGGTTGTCGTCGCCGGGCCAAGAGAGTCGGTTACCATTTTCATCACGGACGTTCCTAAACTGTCATGTTTATTACATGCCCGCCTGAGCCATCACTCTCCAGCCCTCGCGCACACACACGCGCGCACGCACAGGCACATCAATTAAGATTAGTTTCGGTTAATTAACTGCGGTTAGCCGCGGTCGCGCCGAGCAGAGGCACGTGTTGTTCCGAGAAAACCAAGCGATTCTCGTCGGCGTGACACGTCGCATTACAGTTGCGACGGTAAATCTCCCCTCTCTCGCACGACAAAAACACCCCAGAGCAAGCAGAGGAAAAAAAAATACGATTTCTCACGGCTCGCAGAGGACCTCTATGGATACATGTTCCCCCTATAACTTCCGGTTAAATTGGTTCGAGCTGCATTCCACGTGAAACTAATTACATGGCAGAAAACAGAGCCCACTTTGACGTAATTGTGTGCACGTTTCGGTTTCGAGCGAAAAAGTTGGTGGTTCAAGCGTGTGAAATCGGGACTATTATTGCTAGATTTAAAGAACATTCTGTTTTTGGGCGGTCAGGGATTATACATGTTTTGAAGAGATTTTTAAACCAAAAGTTTAAGAATTGAATATTTAATTGTTTTTCTGTTTTCGTGTATTTTAATTTCATAATTTTTGCATTTATATTATTTGTTTAGCTTATAAACAGATAAAAAAATTGGATATGTTAATGAAAAATTTGTATATATATTATTAATACAAATTTTTTATATAGCGAATATTTATAAGCACTTACTTCCACAACTGAAGTGTAATGCTAAATAGACAACTTTAATTGTCATATGTGATAAAGTGTTCACTATTACAGACAAAACAGGTGTATTTTGTAGTTGGTTGTGAATTCTCGTGTGTCTGTATAATAATATACGCTGTGAATTTTCAAGGTATTTTTTTATTTATCATAGTTTTAGTTTTTAGAGTGTGTATATGGAAATATTCAGCTTTGTGAGTGACCGCCTTGTGAAATTGTTGGAAAAATAGTATAAGCATTTAAACAATTAATTAATTTCAATTTGCGACTAGTATTTATGAATCTTTTGAAATTTGGAATTACATATATGTATAAGTAATGGCAACTTAAAATATTAATTTGGTTAGCAGTACATTGAGGGAAACCTCAGAGAATGTCAAAATGAGGCTCATTCAGAGCGTACTCTTATGTTGAAGACCATTGTTAATTGTGTATGTAGATTTGAAATTTTTAGTGTGCATACTTAAGGTGTGATTTACAATACAGCACTCATGCTTTTCCCTATTAAATTACGTATAACCCTAGACATAATACAACAGAAGGGCTGTTTGTACTGTAAGTGTCCTTCTTGATTATTAAAAGAAAATCTTTTTCTGGCATACGTCATTGCAGAGCTATGTAGCCAAAGAAAACACAGAGGATGATTTTAAAAGCATACAAGAAAACAAGCCAAAATTAGCTATTTCAACATATATTTTAATTATAAAAATAACACCACACGGAATTCCGTCAAGAGTTCTTCAAAACGAAACAAAGCAAAACGAGAATCTAACGAATAAGCAACAAAGACAGGACAATACACCCAATACACGCAAAAAATGTATCTGACCTAACGAACATAATACAGACGAACAGTGAGGTGAAGACAAATATAGGACCTGTAATATATTCGTTGTGTCGTCAGGTTTTGAGCTTACATATTCTTATTATTATGTTAGTTCACAGATCTTTTTATGTTTAACACTTCATTTTTCTCGGTTCTCAAGACCCCGATGTTAAGAGCCGCCCAAATCTCTTCTCTCACCTTATTTTCCAAATTGAATCATCTCGATAAGATTATATGTAGAGTTCAGGATCATTCTGTATATCCACATAAAAAATTCTAGCGAATTTTTTAACAATTAGCCACATAGCTCTTTCCCATCTGACAGGATGATGCCCGATAAGAATTCCCCAAACTCACCGCTCAGTCAAAGGAGTTTTAGTAGTTTCCATGACTTTTCTCAGCCGTTGTCACGACTAGACTATTGGCCTGTACTCGTCTGAATTCCAGCCATTGCCACAGACCAAAGGTAGGCCAATGNCGGTTGTCACGACTAGACTATTGGCCTGTACTCGTCTGAATTCCAGCCATTGCCACAGACCAAAGGTAGGCCAATTCATGACTTACAGAAGAGATCTCGTCATTAAACAAACAATGTGAATTGCATCACAGTGAAATTCATGCTTGGGCCTCNCATGACTTACAGAAGAGATCTCGTCATTAAACAAACAATGTGAATTGCATCACAGTGAAATTCATGCTTGGGCCTCAAACACTTCTCGGCCAAAACCAACGCTATTGCCCATGATTCAAGAACAGGCATAAGGAATGATCTGGCAGTTTGCCACATTTGGTTGATTATTTAGTGATGATGCAATGAGGCAGTGGGTTCCTGTAGGCGACTAGATGTTGTTGGCTTGAGCATAACTAACCCTTCCTGGAACTACAAATCCACTTGTTCTCTTATACTAGGGCTAACATAGCCCTGACATGTCATTGACCAGCAGCACTCTCTCTATATATCTCTCTCTTTCTCATGAGTATCAGCAATGAAACATGCCGGATAATCGACTTGTCAGAAGTTGCTTTACTGGTCTCTTTGGGGTCTGCCATCACCCCATCCGTCTGGCAATCCACCAGAGAATAAACTTTCCCCAAATTGCATTGTCACTCCCACCAGGTAAAACCTTACGCCCACTACCATTTGATCTTCTGATCTCAGGCCAGTTCATTGCAAAAACCGAAGAGTCTTCCCTTTTCATGCCAATTACTATTCCACTAGGTTCTTGGCCAAAGACTGTCAACCTTACGCTCATTACAGGATGGTTCCTCGACATTTGGTCAAGACATTATATGAACGAGAATAATTATCTCCAGTCCCATATTTCCAGTACGAGTTATTGTTTTCCAACGTTGTAAGATTTAGAGAACTGCCCCCCTCACAGTCCAGTAGACGTGAAGGTGCAAGAGCACCCCTCACCAGGTGCGCCAAGCAAACCCCTTTGCCAAACTCAGTAGATTCAAAACAAGGGTTAACATTACACTCATTCTCTCGACACAATATTTGGTAAGCGTCTAGTACTATCATCAATCCGTGGCCAGGCCAGAGGGCACTAGTTATGGTGCGAGAGTCCCACTCTAGGTTTACTATAAGGATGCTGTCTTCTCCACTCCCCTTTGTAAAGGACACGAGCCACAAACCAAACACACTAATCCATCAGGAACCTGAAAAGCCACATTTTCCTGTTGCTTGTTGTACATGGGCAACCTATACACATGCCCAGACTANATCCATCAGGAACCTGAAAAGCCACATTTTCCTGTTGCTTGTTGTACATGGGCAACCTATACACATGCCCAGACTTGAAAAAGAGAATTGGCTGTCGGTCGCATTGGGTACAAATAGACCCTTGAGTCAGCGATACACTTATAGCATTACCTAATCCATTAATACACACATACAGACATGCATAAAGAGCGCTCCATGATTTCACATTCAAAGACTATGATTTCANCCTAATCCATTAATACACACATACAGACATGCATAAAGAGCGCTCCATGATTTCACATTCAAAGACTATGATTTCATTGTTTTAAGGTTGCCATCTGCCTGTCTTGCCAAATGTTGTGCAGAGCTTTAATAGAGAAACTTTTATTCAAAAACTGTTCAATGTGTGTGAGGTGTGCCAGTTTACAAATAGCATTTAAGAAACTTAACATGTGTGAATACAATGTAATGTTATTTAATTTTTTCGAAAACTAGTTTTTCTTTGGAGTGAATATGGCTAAAACAGAAGTTTTCGTGACCAATTTCAGTATGAACGTTATGGTACAAAATCTTTAAACTTGTATAAAGACATACATAGTGCCTTTATTTTTAATATGACATCATGAGATGATCGTTCTGAAGGTGTCGTAGAGGTGTGCTGCCGATATAAATATTGCACGCCAGGTTCAGTGCCTCGTGCGAAGAAGCGATGAGAAAACTGATGTGCGCACCTGGATCGCTCTTAATGCAACCGCGCTTTTAGGACTTGGATACACAGAACACATTCAACTTGGCGCCGATCTTACCATCTTGTGTTTATTTATCTCTCTTTTCAATATACAGTTAAGCTTTAAAATTCAAATTCAAATCTTATTATTGCATATATGACTACTTTCCAGAATTCCTGAAACCAGAGTGGACTGATTTCAGTCTGTATTTTCTCATGTGAGACTGAAAAAAGGATAAAAAATTATTTGTTCTTTATTACGCTTAGAGATGCAAGAAAAAAAAAATGGGCAACATATTGTGGACTTAAAATACCTGTCATGCTATGTCCTATGCCCTATGGCACTTAAATTCCCATATGTACAGTGGTACAATGGGGACACTGCCCATCATTTCAGAACCTTGTATGTAGATGTTCCGGGCGATAGGCATTCGGGACGATGTCGCCCTTATCGCTCTCTCGCTTCTGTGCCTCGAATGGCGAAATCAGCTCCAGGTACATAAGATTAACGCTGAATTCTCAGCCTCTCGATCATTCCGTCCGCGGCCACCCAATAGGAGGGGTCAGAGATCATACCCTGCCAACGCCGGTGTCCTAGCTTTCACACTGCTGTTCACCAATGACATATTTTGGTACAAAAATACGAACTGTAAACCATTAATACAATTACTTAGAACTTCGTGCTCAGCCGCTTGTGTTTTGGCCGGGGTATTATCCAATTCCCTGATCGCACTGGAGAATTGTCACAGCTCATTCAGTCGACCATCACTCTTTGGTAAGGTAGTTCCTCCTGATCTCCTGCAGCATGCCACCAAGAGTTCAACCGCAACGGATGACAATATCATATACAGAACCAGTCCCCAGCCTGTGGCAATCACGGGGTTTGCGATAACATAAGTCCATACATTTCGAAACAGTACTTTCCGTTATGATATTCTTACGCCACATCCATCTTTACTGCTCTAGTGGCATTATTTACAGATACGATTTTCAACACACTGTCAACACGAGTCCATCACCAGCCTGGCTTCGGGAGTTAGAAGGAACATTGAACGAGGCCATCCAGGCCATGCCGCGCTTCTCCTTCATTTCTACTGACACTTGTGGGCGTCCCGACAAGTATAATGCCCACACAACTACTGGTCGAGCCCCAACGTAGGCCAACCCACAGAATCGCGGACACTCACAGCCATCTCGTCTGTTACAATACATATAATTCCATCCCAGTGGAATCCATGCATGGGTAAGTGAAGAGATTTGGGCGGCTCTTAACATCGGGGTCTTGAGAGCCGATCCATGCTTGGGATCACAACGGTGTGAGTGTCAAGAAGTCAACCAACCATCACTATCGTCCAGGAGGCAGATATCCCTTTTGGCAAACCGGGAGAGAGAGAGAACGGCCGGGAGTTTTCCGACTTTCGTCGACTCCTGAAGGTAACCCGGCGGTGCGGCAGACCTCGGAGGACGCGCGGCAAAAGCCCGAAACTGACGTCGTCGCCGCCACCACCGCCTCTAGGAGGGAATGCCGCTGACCTCGCGCCACCGGATGACACGTCCCGACGGCCTCTTCCAGGGAGCTGATCGCGCGTCATTGTCCGCGTGCTGCGCGCGCGCGCGTTCCGTTCATCATACTCGCACTTCTCGGGCGGCGGGCCGCGCATGCGCAAGCACCTCCGCGAGGCGGCCCGCCTTTATTGGGGGCTTGCCGACACACATCCAGCCACGAACCCCCCTCCTCCCCGTACAACCACCCCCGCCGGCGTTCCCGACCGTTTGTTTGTTTCGCGAAGCCGCGTCCGCCGCGCGCATATGTGATGCCGGTCGCCGGACCTTGAGGCCGCCTCCTCGCCGGCCTCTTCTTCCGATACCGGCCGGCGTCGAGCGGCCAGGGACATCTCCTTTCTGGACGCCGCTACCGACTTGCGTTGCGTCGCGTCGTTATGCGTCGCATCACTGCACTGTACATTTTTTGTTTACTTTTAGAATAGAGACCTTTGGAAACCCAGTTGCCGAGAAAATATTTTGTAAAACTACAAATATTTATATTGTAAAATATGTAAGACATATATTTGTAATATTACAAATTATAGGCTTTTATTATAACTTGCATTATTGAGAAGTTGAAATAAAATANTAAGACATATATTTGTAATATTACAAATTATAGGCTTTTATTATAACTTGCATTATTGAGAAGTTGAAATAAAATAATTTTTTTCTTTTAGAAAAAATGCGATGAATTAAAAACAAAGAATAGGGAAAATTTATTTCAAAATATATGCCTTCACGGGGACCAGAACAGACAGAACTTGCGTTACTACCCTGTATGCTTGACTGCGGGTGATCTTNAAATATATGCCTTCACGGGGACCAGAACAGACAGAACTTGCGTTACTACCCTGTATGCTTGACTGCGGGTGATCTTTATGATTATTTTTATACTGAATATAACAGCAAATACCTATATGCTATTGGTGAATTTATGCGGCTAAGAAGAACGTATTTATTTCTTTTTAAGTGCCCTATGTAGATATTAAACATTAAGAGTTAATAAGTAAAAGCGTCAAATGTTTTTAAAATTGTCGTCGATTTATTACGAAATTTTTCACACAAGTAAACTTTAAATCACTCCTAGTGTTTGCACAAACAGCTCTTTACAGATTTACGTTGTCGAGTGCCNTTTCACACAAGTAAACTTTAAATCACTCCTAGTGTTTGCACAAACAGCTCTTTACAGATTTACGTTGTCGAGTGCCCGCTACTTTGCTTGAGCTCGTGGACATGGCTCAGCATAGTACAAACATTTCTTGAGGTCTGGTACAAACAGGGCCATTGTAGATTTACAAGAAAAATTTTTGTACTCTTACAAACATTTCTAAAATTACAAACAATTTCTGAACAAAAATTACAAAGTTTTTGATGGCACAGGCTGTTCNACTCTTACAAACATTTCTAAAATTACAAACAATTTCTGAACAAAAATTACAAAGTTTTTGATGGCACAGGCTGTTCACCACTGTTTGAGTATTTTTGAAATAAACATTTGAAAAATTGCACTGCCCCGTTGCTGCTTGAATTGTCACGGGCGTATTGACTGACAAGCGCCAAGTAAAGCTGGTGACGACAGAGAGAAATTAGTTCCATGCCTTAACGTTGAATTGAAAGTGTCAGGCAAACATTTGTGAATACTGAAATTAATAGTTTGGCTTTCTGTCTTTTTAATGCATATTAGTTTAAAAATTAGGAAGATTTCAAAATGTTTAACTTTTCTTTCACTTAACCGACGGATGAATAAAGTGATCAGGGCTATGGCTAGTGTAAGTTTTATATGTAGTGTAAGAATACACGATGTGCGTACAAGTAGCTGCTAAGCAAAGGCTTTCAAGTGTGCTCAGTNAGTTTTATATGTAGTGTAAGAATACACGATGTGCGTACAAGTAGCTGCTAAGCAAAGGCTTTCAAGTGTGCTCAGACATTTTCAGTGGCCACAAACATTTAGTGGCCAACCAGTGAAAAAAAGAATTTTTGAGTTCACCACAAAGAACCCGGCAAGGTGAATTCCAAGAAAAAACTTCGTGCCTGTCAAACAAANAGTTTTATATGTAGTGTAAGAATACACGATGTGCGTACAAGTAGCTGCTAAGCAAAGGCTTTCAAGTGTGCTCAGTCATTTTCAGTGGCCACAAACATTTAGTGGCCAACCAGTGAAGAAAAGAATTTTTGAGTTCACCACAAAGAACCCGGCAAGGTGAATTCCAAGAAAAAACTTCGTGCCTGTCAAACAAATAAAAAGTGATTTTTTCAGTGCAGATTTCGCGAACAATGTGCGATTTTCGGAGCAAGTTTCTAAATTTTTCAGATGATATCTCCCTTTGAGACGTGGCAAATCCCCACGTCCTCCTTAACACTTTTCGACAACGCCGACCGGGAGAAATGTGAACCTAGTATTAGATAACAATGACTACATGTTTAATTAAATACATGTTTTAAGCCTAATATACTAGAGTGATTAAATTAATTGCCCTTTTCATTTTCAAACATAGAGAGCTGCATTACTATTTGATATGTACACGAAAATCCACTGATTAACAAACCATTATATGCCCCCTCGTAAGAGTGCCTCACGCCCCACTATTTGGTAGCCTCTGGAGTAAGGAGAATGTCCGGCCCAAAAACATAAATATGTTCAATTTTTCTACGTAGCTGGGCTGAAGTTTTAAAAATTAAATGTTTGTGTAGATTAAATTCTCTCATCACGCACCTGTCCATTAAAAAACATTATTTAATGACTACATCACAAGCACTGTTTCTTAAATATGGTTAGGGAGTTTGATATTAGTAGTATGGCAAGTAGCCATTTTCGCCACCAGGTGGCAGTGATATTGCACTTCTACTAGGTTATCTGCGTTTTGTATGTGAACAAATGAGATATTTGCAATTTTCATTAGATAATTACGGTTGTGTAACATTTAACGATTTGTGTATTGTTAGAGCCTACATAAATAATCATTTTTGTTCTTCTTACGTGAGCGAAAATATAACACGTTGCTTAATATTCGTTCCTAGAAAGGGATTAAGCAAACGTTGGTTTTCATTATTCATTTATTTAAATGTGACAACCGAATTGAAATATATTCCTTTCAATGACAGCTATGATTTTATTTCGCTCTCAAATGCGTTTTTTTTTCTTTCTAAAATCAGCCTTATTNAAAATATATTCCTTTCAATGACAGCTATGATTTTATTTCGCTCTCAAATGCGTTTTTTTTTCTTTCTAAAATCAGCCTTATTTGAACACTCGTGCAAAACACATTTGTAAACACAATGGGAGTGCGTGAACAATACTAACAGAATAAAGTTATTAGTTACTGATATTTAGACTGTGGCATCCCAATTCGGGCAGACACGAAATTGTACACACACATACATATTAACTTCCCAATTGACAGCCAGCTCAAAAGCGACCTCTTTGGAACACCACCAGACTGTGCGGCGTACATTTTCCTAACGCCAACCTTTGCCACAGCGAGTCTCCTTTTTTTACCAACCATAGTGGAATAAACATTAGCAGTATTCCAGGCAGCAGTAATTTCTTTGGGTAAGTCGAACGAGCAAACGCGAACGGAGNAGTGGAATAAACATTAGCAGTATTCCAGGCAGCAGTAATTTCTTTGGGTAAGTCGAACGAGCAAACGCGAACGGAGAGCAAGAAGACAGTAATGATGGACTAGTTGTATAACTGCAAACCGCAATACTGTAAAACATTTGTAGTGCTTGTAAAAAAATTCAAACGGAGACCTGTTGCCAAAAAAAATTAGTATGTAGGACCACAGGAAGTTATTTTATTACATGTTCTGTATTTTCACAAATAATTCTTTACAAGCTTAGTTTCCAAGATTATATTTGTAAGATTACCAGTGGACTACAGAAAATAAAATAAAACTTTAACGTTGAATGCGTAACACTAATGTTCACTTTGGCTTTTGACAAACAAACACTATAGATTTCAAGTTTATTATAGCCATGAACTACGTAAACAGTTTTGTACGTCTCATGAAACAACTTGCAAAGATACTATATTACAGTTTCTGAGTTACGATTAAAATTAAAAAAAAAATNTTGTACGTCTCATGAAACAACTTGCAAAGATACTATATTACAGTTTCTGAGTTACGATTAAAATTAAAAAAAAAAATAGTTTCCAAAAATTAGTTTTTAGAACATACAAACAGTGTTTTGCTGTTTAGTTATTCGTGTTCCTATACAGTGCAGGAGTAAAGCAGAATTGATATGGCAGAAATATACATAATTTCCTNTTGTACGTCTCATGAAACAACTTGCAAAGATACTATATTACAGTTTCTGAGTTACGATTAAAATTAAAAAAAAAATAGTTTCCAAAAATTAGTTTTTAGAACATACAAACAGTGTTTTACTGTTTAGTTATTCGTGTTCCTATACAGTGCAGGAGTAAAGCAGAATTGATATGGCAGAAATATACATAATTTCCTAAAACAATACTCCTTCCGGAAATGCTGAGTTATTGCGAGACGTGTAGGGAACATTTCACACAAACACTACCGTAAGGAATCAGAGTTTTGTATTGATAACAGCCAATCGGGCACAAGTCTAGTTCTCTGAACCTCAAGAAGCCAATGAGCGAAGTAGTTCACCCACATCCGAGCAGCCGCACTGTTCATTCATCTCCCGTGTCCTTACACACAGTCAATTAATCGTTACTTTAAACTTTTCTGAAGCACTGCTGAAGTTCTACTTTCAAATTTTCTGAAGCACTGCTAAAGTTCTACTTTCAACTTTTCTGAAGCACTGCTAAAGTTCTACTTTCAACTTTTGTGAAGCACTGCTAAATTTCTACTGTCAACTTTTCTGAAGCACTGCTAAAGTTCTACTTTAAACTTTTCTGAAGCACCGCTAAAGTTCTACATTCAACTTTTCTGAAGCACTGCTAAAGTTCTACTTTCAACTTTTCTGAAGCACTGCTAAAGTTCTACTTTCATGGTACTCCTCCACCTGGAGCAAAAAAATCTTAACTCAGTCTAGACAATTTTGGTTATGTGGGTTAAGATTCCAAATGGAACAAGAGTCTTACCACGCCGTAGCTATCGCAGTCATCGTGAGATAGCATCAACGTTCATGAAGGGTATTTATTTTAGACTTGCTTTCCATGCACTTGACACGGCTGGTTGCCCACTGCCGCCATTAATTGGAGTACGGTCTTAACTATTTGTTTGGAGTGACGTTTAATGAACATTTTTTTCTGTTAAATAAGTGCCTGCAGAACTGCAAGGAATTAAAGTCGCCGACGAATATGTACATTTACGTAACAGGTATGTTTTCTGCTTGTATTCTTATAAGGGCGTAATTTCAATCATGCAACTGTGAAATTGTATAGTTGGCGAATTATATTTTCCCGGTATTTTTGGGGAAAGTTTCCTGGGGCAATGGGCCTGCACAAAAAATTATGTGGACTCTTGCCCTACAATACCAAACATCATTAAAACCTTTTGAAAAATTATTTTAATGTGCGCAGAACTTACAGAGTTTGATTTTTTTGACAGAAATAAATGTTAGTTACTTGCCATAATAAGTAAAATATAATACGGTGGTTTACAGAAGAAAAAAAATAAAAGTTATCAGCGTAGAATTAGTTGGTTGGCAACAGTTTTATACGACAAAATTCATGAAACAGTGATATAATACTAAAAGATATTAGTGAAAAAGTACACCAAACCGAAACCGTATTATGCAAATAGACGTAGTAAATGGATGCCAGCACATACTAGTAGATACAAAATGCAATTTCAAATTGCTGATTGGTTTCGAATGGCTTATGAAAAGGCAAATACGATTGGAATTGTAGACGAAGGCTTTCAGGCATGTGGAATACTGCCAATTAATCACAATTTTTTTTCCCTTAAGATGACTGTCTTCGAGTGTTGGGCAGTAACTTAATGAAAGTAACGAGTTTCACAGTAACCAGTTACTATAAAGTTACTTTGTGATGTAATTTTCTAAGTTACTCATTAATTGTAACGGACAGAAAAAAATGAAAGTTACTTTCACGTTACTTTTCGCTTCACAATACTGTAGTTTTATCTCATGTGCAGCGAGAATATTTAAAGTAGGGGGAACTTCATGTATCACGAGTTAGATAAGCAGGGGTGCTCGCTTGACGTCGGTCCACATTCCTGGAGTTAGTACCGTTACCTAACCTACAACCTGCCCTGTCCGCTTCTTGTTAATTTTTTCTTGCCTGTGAACCACGAAGAAAATTCTTTGTCATTTCCTAAACTTAAAGATCATTTTTTTCTTAGTATTTAACATGACGATGAAGCAAACGTTAAAGGTAAATGCTTATTACGCTTTATCAGATATTTATCTTCACTAAGAACGTCTTCTAGCATGAGGAAACACCTAAATGTAAGAAAATTCGCATAAATTACGTAGGTCTATTTGTATCTTATACACACAATAAGGCGTTGTTAGAATTGACAGATTTATTCAACCAAATCGTTACGGACTTTAATTAATAATTTATAATTTTCTTAAAGCATAGTTGAGTTGTGCATAAATTTTATTTTTAAATAGAGTTGGCTAAAATCTATGTAGTATTTCACGAACTGTGTAAATAAGTTACATTTATTTCTAAACGTTACAATCCCTTAAATGTATATTCCAGTTTTTTTTTTAAGATTTTGGTATAAAATGCGATTTTACAATTTCTTAAGAAATGCCCTGCTGAGAGAATACGAACAGAAAGCTACAAAGTCACAAATTACTAAATTACGAATTGATCAGTTCAAACCCAGTTGAAGCACAGAGTAGAAAAATGACGCAATTACGTGGCGGTTCCTTTGATTTGGGTGTACCCATTCATGATTGGTTGCGCGACTCTCTGGGAACGGACCTCGTATCGTATTGGCTACTGATGCTACGAAATTTTCCATAATGGCCACTTGGTCACGCCGAACATGTTTTCTTCTATTTTTGTACAAAAACTGTCACAAATGTTTAAGCTGTTACTGTAATGAAATATTCTAGGTGTATTTACAGTTAAAACAATAAACGTATTTTGCAAAGCTGTAAAATGTCGATGCCGTGCTATAGGTAATTTTCGTACGTATTTGTCAAACAAATTTTTTTTGTTTGTCTTTAATTTAATTAATGTACGTAATGTTATTTAGTTTGATGAGTGAGCATTGGTTCTATTTAAATGTAAACATTGTGTAGAAAACTACGTAACACTACTATACTTTTGTAATGTTTGATAACTGCAAATTAAACTATTTCTTTAGTGTTATTTATTTTCCAAATAGCCTGCCAGAGATCAATTTTATAAACCTCTTACATTAAATCTACTGCCATCACAGTACTTCACTCAGTGATTTTAATTCATATTGACTACGAAATTAGTATAGTGTTGTGCATATACTTATACGTAAGTTAAAGTTTTATTTAAATAAAAACATGGTACTTTTAATGTTAACGACAGTAAGAAACGCTTGTTATGTATAGTTTTGTGTTTTGGCATATCGAAATGAATTAAAAAAAATAATATAAAAATTATTTAAAAAGTTATTTCAGTTTTCGAATACAATTTATCTTGTGGCTATTTGAAACTTTGTATTTGAATATTTTAAAAAGCCGGTGTTAATGATACCATTTCAATTTTGTCTGGTGTTAAATTTTTTTTTTAAATATAAATATTTTAAATGATATATCCACTGAAAAGAAACACGTCTTATTTTATGTTTCCATTTATTTAATTCTTTTACTTAAAATGAGAGTTAAATTTTCTGTATTATAATCCTTAATATATTTATTACTCTTCTTATACTACCGACACTATTAATACTCAATGGCATTACTGTTAAAAACATAGTTTTTTCAACACAATGAGAATAGATCTGCAGAATTTTTGTGTCGTATGGTGTTATATTTATGACAATAGGAAATAAGTTATACCGAATTGTTAAATCTAAAAAAACAAACTACTATAAAGTAAATCCTATAGTGGAAAATACATGTGCCTTACTACGTCACCGACGGTACGAATTTTTAAGGAGGAATCTCATTTAACAAAATTATTGTACTTCTTTACGCCATTCAGTAGTTGTCTACTTATAATACTGTAATGTTTCTTGATGGGAATACCCGTTAAATTTATTCTTATAATAAAATGTGCAATATTTGTTAAAGTAGGCTGTAATAACATTCACATTTTTTTTTTTTTTTTTCAAAAGTGCTCTGAGCTAAAGGAGACTTCCACATATAAAAGTCACCTACTGTGAAACGGAGTTCAGTTAAGCTACTTTTAAATTAACGCCCAGTTGTTTTTTATCTGAAAGTAACAAAAAGTTGTTGAAGTTACTTTAATTTCTAGAGTAACCTAACATAACTGAAGTTATTTTTTTTGTGTAACATACCCAATACTGCTTTCTTCCAACTGATATAACTGGCAGACTTCTTCAAAATAATAACCGGAATCAATCGCCTCCTGTTAGTGACAGTACTAATTACATGAGTGCAGAAATTCAGCTGGCTTCTACTTCAAAGCACATTTCGAAATTTGAGGAAACCAATGCCACAAAATTTCTGGCTAGGCCTACTAAAAGTGGCCGTGAAAATTTTTGTAAAGAGTTTTCTGCAGGTTACTTACTATATGAACGTCTCATCCGATGCCTGTTTTAGGAATGTGTCCACTATTGTGTTCAGTTTCCCAAAAACTAATCATCCATAAAAGAGGCGCAGAAATCCAAAACGTTTCAATCAAGGTTTTATCCAGCTAAATAATCACCACAGGTGACAACAAGTTTGCCTTTGCAAACTACAAGCATAATTCAAGACATCTGTGAGCTTCCCATTACCATTACCAGTCATGAGAAATTAGGTTCGAATCAAGCTTGAACTACACATGACATGGCAAGCTTCCTGGCAAGGAAAATTCAAGTCGAATGGCAAGCTTGCCGCAAGCTGGGCACACATTCAAGACGAGCTTTCAGTGAACCCACAATAGACACCAATAAAAACACGCCAGTTATGTTTGCTTCTCGGCCCCCCACTCGCATCCGTCCAGTTGTTTCACACAGGGGTCGCGGTCGCTGCAGCAGTCACACTACTCACCTCCCACCAAGGCGAACGGGGTTCGATTCCCAGTGGGGGTCATCCCGGACTTCCGCACGTGGGTGCCGTCGCGGACGTTGCCGTTGGCGGAACGTTCACTTCGAGAATGTTATGATAGCGCGAGGCGACGGCACGCAGAGGGAGGAAGCGAGTGGGGGCCAGCTTTGACGTGCTGCGAATGTACGTCCCCCCTCGGAAGGAGTAGTCCATGCCTGACCGCAGAAGCTGTCGGGATCGACCACAGGCGAAGTGGCCAGGTGATGTTTACCTTTTGTGGCACAAGACTAGGGCCGCAGTTTTGTTTTGTTCCCTCGCCCAGCGGCTGGTCGCTACAACTCGAACGCACGCCGCGTTTACAAACTGACTGCCTCGTGCGAATTGGCCGCGGTGATGTAGTGGTTAGACCACCCGCTTCCCACCTATACGAACCATGCCCGGGTCGCGGTAAGGTCACTCCCCGGATTTTCACACGTGGGAATTGTACCGGAAGATGGCGCTGGTCGGCGTGTTTTCTCGGTGATCTCCCGTTCCCCCCGCCCTTCCATTCCGGCGCTGCTCCATTCTCACCTCTCTTCACCTGCATCGTCTCAAATCTCTTCACTCACTTCGTGCCAAGCCCGCGCTTCTCTACCTCCACGGCCACGCAGCGCAGTTGCCGAAATTGACGCAATCCGTTTCACAGGGCGAACATATATATTTTTTCGTTGCACGTTGTAAACGAAGTTATTGCATGCACGAACACATTTCCATCAGATATGCTCCACTCATGGTTACCTCAAACTTTCCTGAAGCCCTGCTAAGGTTCTACTTTCAGGCTAATCCTCCGCCCCATGCAAACAAAGCTTAACCGAGTCTAGAAAATTACACCAAACGGCCAACGCACCGCGTTCGTGCGCACTCAGTTAAATAATTTCTTGCGTAAGAACTATTTCGTACTCAGCACATATTTTTTTTCTTGTTTTTTCTTATATTAGTTAAAAAGAAATATTAAAATTTATCGATAAATTGTTAGAAAATGTTCATTTAAACCAAAAGTAAGATGATTTTAGTGTGACATAAGTACAAAAGTATTGTGATAAATGGCTTGTTTAAGAAAAAAACCGAGCACGCTTACACTATGGTGATTTCCCAAAGGTTTGGTTCAAAAAGTTTCAAGATACCGCGAATAGAAAATACACTCCATTCCAGCTACGAAAGTAGAATTTTGACGGTTCGGAGAAAGTAGCACCAATGTTTGTTTTTCGCCTGTAACCCTCCGCTATCAGCTGGCGGATCAGGTAGCAGCTGTATTGTTTATTTACATCTATCCATACCTCATTTATTTGTCGGTATTGTGATAAAAAAAAAATTACAGAATTTATATGGAAGTAAAAATATGGAAGCATGCATAAAAATAAATATTCGTCAGGAAATCATTACGTAGAAGTATAACAGTGTAAAAAAGTAATAAGTTTTTATTTTAGTCACAACTGGGCATACAGGCCAAGAAACTAATTATTTTATCTAGCAAGGCTTTATACATCACTCATGCAGTATTTTTTCAGAAGAAGGCTGCATTTTTTAAATACACTTTTTAAATATTTTCCAAGGAAATACTCGCCCTCTGCTGTAACCGGTAAGCACGAGGCACACACGCTTAGGAATAAAAACTTCACCTCAAAAATGTTTATCATCTGAAAACTCCCTCGCTCCACGAGCGTAACTCTACAGCGGCAACGCCGACATATTATAGGAGAAATATTCAGCTTGTTAGTAATTTTGTACAGAATCTCTTCACATCTTTTATCTAAGAAGTGCTGCTTAGACAATTTTCACGGAGAAACATACAGCATCGAAGTTCAGGAAAGTGGACTGAACTTTACACTGATTACCGGCTATTTTACGCACAGCTTCGAGCTGTATTTCCGCCGCCAACACGTACAGTGGTTAATCGAAACATCAAAACATGAAACCATAACAAGCATGTTTTGCAGGGGACGCACACTTGCAGGATGCACTTAGTAAGGCGTTGGACCACCCGTAGCATAGAAACAAGCGGCGACACTGTTGGGTATGAAAGCATACCGACGTTGGATGTTGTTCTGAGGAAGATCCTGCCACAGCTGGCGCAACTGGTCCTTTAAATCCGCCGTATTTTCCGCTGGCCGAAGTTGCCGTCTAATCTGCTCCCGAACATTCTCAATGAACGAGAGGTCCGGGGACCTTGCTGGCCAAGGTTGAATGTTGACATCACATGTGCTCGGCGAGGCACAGGTCGTAATGGAAGACGTAAGTGACGCCACGACGACAGATCCCGCTCTGCTAGCCATCTGGATATTTTTGTTGGACACGAATTAACGGGACGGAAAATTTATTTAGTATAGATACAAAAAAGCACGCTCAGGGTTTGCCAGCCTACTGCGCCACAATCTGTATGCTGTATCTACTCATTGCTACACACATACATATATTTATACACACACATAAATATATAAAACAGACATGCGTATGTGAATATTCAGTAACATTTGCTATGAAGTTCAGTCTAAAATTAAAAATCTCAATAGTCTTCTGTTACGTGATATTATTAGCATTTTTAAAATGCCAAAGATTAGAAAAAAAGGCAAATTAATTATATATATGAGTTTATATATGTTTTAATTTTAATTCCGTTTTACAGGTGCAGCAGAATCTGTTTTGAACGACATGCTGACTACGTATGTTTTCGTTATTCAGTGTAAATTATGTACTGTTTATTAAACATGTCCTTTTCAACAGGTCACCGTCATTCAATGTTTTCTCTGAAAGTTTTCAGGGTTTCAGCAGTGAGGATTTTTTTTATATATTGCCAATACTTTCAAATGTATGTTATGGTTTTAGTTGATGAGTTTGGTATCTGTTTGCAGACTATCCTGAACTCCATGCACAAATACCAGCCTAGGTTTCACCTGGTTCGAGCGAACGACATCTTAAAACTACCTTATAGCACATTCAGGACGTATGTTTTCAAAGAGACTGAATTCATCGCAGTTACCGCCTACCAAAATGAGAAGGTAGACTACAATATTGCACGTTTATTAAACACTTGTACATTGTATTAAATGTTTAACTGCCTTTACCTGTGATATGTACGTTAACATCTGTGGTGTCAACCAAAATTTCCAAAATTATTTGAGTTAATGTTATACGGTTTCACAGTACTCTAAATCGTATTTATAAATTGGTGCTCCAGTCAGTATAAATTATATCTTCCTTTTCTAATAGTAACTTGCTATGAACCACCTGTTTGCTCACATTTGCTACAAATCGAGATAGTTTGTCTTTTAAATGTAAAAAAAAAAAGTATTCATATGTATATAAGAATATTCGTCATGCAAGATTCGATGACACCAGCAGTGATTTCTTTTGCTTTTCAGATAACGCAATTAAAAATCGATAACAACCCATTCGCAAAAGGTTTCAGGGACACAGGCGCTGGCAAGAGAGAAAAAAAGTGAGTATCGTGAATTGGATTTCCCAAGAAATTGTAATGTCTATACTTATTTTAATGAAGTGTATAAGGGAATGTGCCCAATTTTATAATGACATTTTTAGTGGCTGCATTTTACGTCGACTTCGAATGAACTTGAGCTATCCGTAAACAAAAAAAAAAAAAATTATTAGGTATTAGTTAACGCATTATGAAAACTTGATCATAAATTTTATTGTTAGAACCGAATTTTGTTTTAACTTCAAGTATAGGAAATTACATTTAACTTGGTAAATGCGCTGGGTCAGTATGTTGGTCTAAGCGAGCATTGCACACACACTTTCTTGTGCACTTGACGATAGAAACCTGTATCGTGGAAGCGAAATTTCGACCAAACGATGTCTGTGAATGCAATGTCTCAAGAATTTAGAAATGCCTTGAACCGCCCGAGCTCTCAGGACGAAAGAGACGCGCAAGTGTCGAAGTTGATGATCTACAAAAAGCAGAAAGGAAAGTACTGGGGGAATATTTTCTTTATCAAGAACTTTTGATGTGTTTTGAAAGAAGCCAAAACTCGTCTAGACGAGCCGATGTTGGGAATGAAAACGAACTTCATATTTTCACAAGACAACATGTTTCCATTCGTATTTCAAGAAGTGAGGAGAGCAAAAATAAAAAACTTAACTGCCTTGTGCTAGTGTGACCAGGCCGAAGATTCTTTAAAAACCTGTCATCACGTAAATTATATGAACAAAAACTTACGAAAGACATTGTATTCGTGTGTGCCGTTTTTACGATCTGCATCGATATTTTAAATTTTATTTAGTGTTGAAAATTGCAAGAAGAGGTGCGAGAATGGATTATCCGCATGTAAGTGTTGTGAGTGGGGCTTATGCATTTTCAAGAAATACGAATTCAAACCTATAAGATTTCGACTGCAGCAGTCTGTAGCCGTTGTCTAACCAAACTGTCGTTTATTGTGGTAATACATAAATTATATATTTTATTACGTCTGTTATTACTTGATTATCAATAAATTGAAAGTAAACTAACGATATTTTTATTTAAGAGTATGTTGCAAAAATATTTGCAAATTTAAAATCAAAATGGGTAGATGGAAATAAGAATTAAAAGAGATGAAGTACACAAAAATAGATATGTGGAAAACTGAAGGCTACATTTTCAAATCATCGTTGAAATTTGGATATACAGTTTATCTCTAATAAAGACTCCAGAGCGAAATTAATTTATTTCCTCCAGGTTAAATGAGGATTTTCAGGAAAGATGTCAATAATAGCTAACATGTGACAGAAAATGGCTAATGCAGGATATACTAAGACGGCTTGTCTTGGTTTTATGTATCAAAACAATACCTTTCGTGTTTGATATATATATAAATAATTATCTGGAACATTTAACTATCCTTGAGAGCACCATGATAGTTTGTTTTGTTAGGAAGAATCAGCGAACTAAACAAATACAGTTTTAATAATGAGTGTTGAGATTAAATAACTCAAAATAAGCAAGAGTTTGATACACATATATTCGTAACACATAACATATTGTTTTAGGAAGTGACAGTAAGAACATTTATTGAAGATAGAAGTTTAAACTTTTTTGGTTCTGTAATACCAATATAGCGAAAGCGAAGTGAGAAATATAAGAACAGTTTATCTCAAGCACAGTTGTTAGGATTTTACACGAATTCATGCTACAATTGAGATGTTCTCAAAGTTATATGTTACTTTGGTGTATTGCAATTAAAGGGAATGTAATGAGGCCATAGTCAATCTAATATGAAACGTAGAATGTGAAATTCAGATAAGATAGTTAAGGTCCCCTCTACGCATAAAGAGCAAGAAAATGACTAGAAAGAAACCTGCTGTACAGACCATCGGTAAATTATGAATTGTGAAGTCCAGAGAAATTATGTAAAGGAGAAGAAGACATAAACCAACGTAATGGGTTAAATTAAAACACGCATATAGTTAACAGTGCTGCAAAATTTTATTGAAAACACCAATATGTGTTTTTTAGTGCAAACTGCAGAAAAAAAAATTATCCCTACATTTGAAAGACAAAATGATCATAATTCAAAAAGCTGTACATGAGAACATCCGTAGCTCTTAAATGAAATTTGTGGAATGAGTTAATGGTATAAGTGATTAACATATTACAAAATAACCGAACACTTTTTCCTGTTTCAAATATTCTGAAGATTTGGTTGATTTTCATATTATAAATTAAATTACATATATTTCACAACCACTTGAATTTTTTTTGAAAGGAAATACGGAAAAATCATTATTAAATGTAGTTTATAATAACTACGCAATAACAGCTCTTGTAAGTACACACATGTGTAAACATATTTGATCGGCACGCACGTCAGATTTTCGGGGTCCCAAGTTTCATAAAATGAAAGAACAAAAGTTTTGGTCTAAGAGTTGATGTACCAACACAACAATATGCTGAATTAAGCAAGATATTAAGTACATTAAGTCAGAAATGTTGAAAAATCACTTGTATAAATGACTCAAAGACAGTTTCTGGTGCTGGCAGACAACAATGAGGACATTACCTAATGACGAATGTAATGCACTTTGTCGTCACTATTCATGAAACGTTAGTGGCAAGTGGCCGAAAATAATGGCTCGTTGGAGGTTTTCTTATAGAATGGTGGGATAATTTTCATTTCGCTGCCTTATAAAGGTTTAATTACTCTGAAGGCTGAGAAACTTTCTTTTTCTCTATAACTTCAGATTTAAAGGCAGGCAAACATGGAAGAAGTGCTCATGGCACATGAACGCGATTGTGTTTGAGATTTTCGTTCCGTAGGATGAAAAACTATAGTGATCTATCGGAAATGTTCTCAAGGCTTATCAAAATGCTTCAAGAATTTCTCATAACAGTCGAAAGATCACTCAAACCACCACAACAGTCTATATGATTAATAAATTCCTTTCTTTTTTGACGACTTGGGTTTATGTACGTCTCCTTTTTTTTACAGTTTCTTGATGATATATGTTCATAACTGGATCATTTTGTTAGATAACATCAAGTGTCTAATACAGTTGGGAATGCTGTTTTACCGTCAAGCAACAATATACTACAACGACAAGCAATGTTACATCACGAACATAATACTGCAAGCCGGACTCACTAAACTTTTAAAATTCATAACAGCCTCAACGTAAAATGTTTGTTGGTGCACACAATTTACATCGTACAAGTTGTCACAAACAACGCTGGACGTGAAGGCTACATTGAAGAGATTATCTGTGATCACGACATTAATCTTTCAGTATAGCGTCGTAATCGATCACATGATCTGCCTTTCTCTCAGTCCACCCGACTGCTACTTATAGGAACCGAAGAAAGTTGAGAGACTCAGTGGATAATATTTGCCAGCTCTCTGTAACTGATCTACACAGATTCTTCACCACGGTGGTTGCGTCGCTAGATGTACGAACATAGTTCTACATCATTTGAATGGGGATGAGAATTCCACTCAAGAAACCGCATATGAGCGGATGATCACAAGATGAATAAAAACTAGGCCTGATGCCAGTTGAGAATTTACTGTGGAGCAAAAGAAAGGCATGCCGAACGGCGATGAAACGCATTACACCACCTTGCAACTGGACTGAGTAGTGTTCACTCCGACATGAAGATGACAATATTGTGACTTTCTTCTGATGTCAAATACGCGCCCACTGAAACCAGAATGGCTATACAAGCAAGAAGTGCTTTTCAATTTGAATTTGGTTTCTCATCGTTTAGATGGCATTTCAAGCAATCCTGCGCTCCCAGAATTTTTGCAATTGATTGAGGATAAATTTATGACGTTAACAACACGATGGTGCATATTTCCATTATATGACGCGAGTGAAAGTATTGTTCAATGAGATTAAATTCCAAAGATTTGAATGGTGTGCCCTGATTCCCTGCCTAAACATTAGTGACCATTTCTTGGAAGACTCAAACATTTGTTGCTGACCATATTGCATAAAATAACAGCAGAATTTGATACGAAATATATTTTCTCTGGGAAAGAAAAATGTAAACACTACACCAAAATACCACAAATATTTTATTCGATGTTTTTAAAATATGTCTACGAGAAAAAATCTGCCGAATGTAAACATATATATTACTAGTCACTGCGATACTATAAATATTTCATTTCCTCAGTGTAGTGATGTGCTAACTTCTCAGGCAAGAAAGTGAATGTACGCTTTTTCACGTGTTGTTTGATAAATTTTGATTTACTTAAATAAAAAATTCAAATGTTTTTGCCTGACCATAATTTCGTTGATTACATACCTCCAGTGCAGATTGACTGTGCAATATCATTGCCAATGAATGACATGTACCTCAAGATACACAGTGAAAATGAAGACATTCCGATGCAATGTACACAGGATTCTTTTGGAGGTACCAGGAAAATGGTGTCGTGTTAATGGTTTGTGTGTGATCTAAAGTGTTTAATAGTATTTGCGTGTTATCAAAATAAGACAATGATAATGTTTTAACGGGTTACGGATTAAGAGCAAGTTTCGCTAACTAGTACAGATTTGTTCTCCATTGGCATAAAATTGATTTCCAATAACTTGGTTTGAAAATAGTAAAAACAAAAATAATAATATTACTCCATCGAGATTGCGAAACTTGAAATTTCGATATAATTGCAAGTTTTGGTGTTGATTTGCTGCAAATTTCTACGGCAAGATGATGTGCAAATATGTGAACGCATAACGACGCATTGGATGCCCCACCACAGGCGATACTTACCGCAGTCAGATGTGGAGAACAATGGCTTATGTATTTGTGCTATCATTATTAATAACAGCTTGTTATTGCGCGAAGATAAACTTCGCAGCAGTTTGGCGCCTGAATCGAGACTTAGTGCATGGTGCACTAGCAATATTGACGGTGTTTTTGTGCGGTGACAAATTTCACTAAACATAATTAACAGCGGTTTTAATCAAAACAAGATGACCACAGCCACAAGTGTGTGACATGTTGGTGACATTTTTATAGGCATTGAATGTGCGGTTTTATTAAGGGAAATGCCATATTCTCAGCTACGGAAGTTTTCATTATAATCTCATCTGTGGAGTGAAGAATCTGACTTAGCATGTTACAATTTAATGGCTGTTTTTAGGTATCTAAGCAAATTGTAAATGATTTCCACAGCTCTGTATTCGTCTAAGTATGTCTGTACAGCAACAAGCACACCGGCAGAACGAAATGTTCGAAAATGGAAAACAATTTAATAAAATAACAAAGATAAAATAAAGGAAATTTTAAATATAATACAATTATATATGTATTCTAAAAATCTAACATCTATCTTAGTGGCCAAAAATAATTGTCAGTGATTGAAGGAATGTGAGTGCTCTGATATACTAAAGTGAAAATTGTTTAACAAATCGTGTCCTATAACTGTCCTGTGCAATTAAAGCATGCTAGAACAAATTCTTCGTTGTAATTCTGTGAACCATATGCGTATCTGTGCCTAAGTGTGTGTGCGAACCAATGTGCGAGTGCATCAGTATCAACTAAGTAGTTACTGTACCTACTGAAATAAAATATACGTTGTTTGAGCGTAATATGATATTTCATCAATCATTTTAAATTTTAATCAAGTGTAAACATGACTTAAAATTGAATATTTTTCGTGAATATTCACAAAGTGAAATTCTGTGTAAGGCTAACTCGAGCTATCTTTCATTGTTGTTAATGTCTGTTTGAAATATTTTATTCGATATAATGCTCTTTTTCGAGATATTTAGTAAGTAGAAATATTTCATTTGAATTAAGTATTAAATATCATAAAGAAACAAGGAAAATTTTACATTAAAAAATTGTTTATTAATGTTTCAGGATTCCAACAGTAAGTAATGTTTATATGCAAACAAAGATTATTTTTAATGTAATTTCTTCGACTCTCACGGTATACCGGGACACTAAAACCAAGTAGTATTTATATGCAACCAAGAAGAGTTTTTATGCAAGTTATTCACAGTGTCATAGCAGGATAAGGAATCTACATGTTGCAATATGCAATAGAAAATGTTCTAGTGTCATGTGTATGTTAAAAGAATTTTTACAAAGAAATATGAAAACTTGGTGTTTTCGAAGACGTCTCCTTAATAATGTGGATATATTTTTCAGCGAAAATATATCATGCCTGTATAGAAAACTTGGTAACTTAACCATGTAACTATAAATCTATGCTTTATAAAGTAATTTTGTTATATATGTTGTCCACAGTCAATATTGCATTGACACTTAAGTGTCCATTTGCTACAAATTCAGAAACTCTTCTGCTAAATTGAACATAATGAAGTAACGAGTATGCCAAGTAAGACTTGCTACAAATTTTAACCGATGTCATTAATCTCACAAATATCCTCAAATCACGGACATGGAGTTTCTATCTGACCAAAGTGAGTATTTTAGAGTAGTACAAATTGTAGGTAGATAACTATACAAGTCATTGTGCGTCAACAGAAAAGGAAGGTGATTTTCTGTTACTTTACAGTTGCCCTGAAATATTAATGAGTGTAATATGCCTTTAAGTATTGACCACGTATTTATTATATTGTTAAAGCTTGTCAGTTTGTTGATTTTCGTTTATAAACTTATTCAATTTGCGTATGTGTTCCGAAAATGTACTCCATAAGAGTTATAAACATTGAGATTCGTTTTTTGAAAAATGATTTTCAAAAAAGCCAAGAGTCCTGTAATAATTTCGCTATCTTAATTAATTTTGCAGCCAAAATTTAAATGAAATTAAAAGGTTCATACTTGAAAATGAATAAGTTTTTATTTGTCGTATATAAAACTGTCCTCCATTTTGTTTCCATACCAATTTTATTGCGTCTCCCAAAATGAAGTTTTTTTATATACGAACTATATTTGAAAATAAAACGCGGCAAGAAAATTGCTTCCCAAAGAAAATTTCTCATATTTTCCTGACTTTCCTAACCTTGTAACTGTTTCTGAAGACATTACAATTTTTCTTGCATTAATTTCTTTTTGAATTTTACATATCCGAATGTTTATGTAAACTTAGCTACAGTTATAACATTCCTGCGAAACCAATGAAAACTGTATTTAAATTGTCATTGAAACTGCTTGTTTTAGGAATAGATTAAATAGTTTCTGATCAATGCTTGACGCAGGAGAATAAGTGAATTAAAATTTCAGTTTTAAACCTGATGAAAATTAGCTAAGTTATAGAAGGAACATACGAACTAAATGGAAAATAAGTCTGTGACCTGAGCTTACAGTGTGCTGTGTTAAGGGGTTGAAATACAGGCTAATGACCGGACTCACGTTCATATCAAATCTAGAATTTTAGAATCAGTTCAGTGAATTGGCTTACTTACATGTATTCCGGGTTCGAGTTAAACATTTTTATTTCTTGAAAGTAGCCTCTGCAATTGCGTTGTCATTGTACTTCTTCATATCTGTCGTGCAGTCCAACCACAGGTCAGGGAATCTCATTATATGGCAGTTGTCTCGAAACTGGCCGTAGTCTCACAGTGCGTGTTGGTCTACTGGTAGTACTCCGCATTTACGCCAAATGCTCTTTAATCTAGTAACACTTGTCCCAAGCCCGTTACAGCTTCTCCAGGTCGTGTGTTTGAGATTCTTGCCACAGGCTAGCAAACATTTCTGGTCTTCCGCTGTCTCCCAATGCATATCATATCTTCCAAGGACATGCAATCTTAACTACAAGGTCTTGTCGGGTAAAGATGCTGGTGATTGCAAGTAAAGTGGCTGTCGAGGGTCGAACTACTTGTTTGTTCCTTCCACGCCAGCGCCGGTAGGAGCAAGATGGATCTACGGAAGCGGAGTTGGTTTCCGGCAGCCCTTTACCGCACTACGTGATTGTCGCTTTGTGTGAGACGTCCAGATGTAGCCGAGGCGGCTGCAGTGTATTCCGATGACGACACTCCTACGTCGAACACAGAATCGTTTGTTGTTGGATTCACCAGGCTTTGATCGCGAGGTCCTGCGCGATGTTGTTCTCGTGCGAACTTTTCTAATTTCCTTTTTGCTGTCTAATATGAAAAAAAGTGTACGAAAGTAAACAATGTACAAGTAAACGCCATTACACTTCCGTTTTCTAAAGCGTTTCTGCAGGTCGTCTTGCCAGCTGATCTCGAATTTGCTTTTGCTGAGCGTCTTGGTAGAGCCCGCTTTCAAAGGGTTTTCGCTGTTTTACGACTGGATTTAAAATTGTCACGTCGGTGAAAATTTATTTTGGGTTTAAACCACATTAACGTCAGCATGTGCAAAATACTTAACATTGTCTGTCTTGGACTGGTAGTTGACGTACAAACTATAAAAGATCGGCGATAACACCATGATTTGTGGTAATCCATTATTCTGCACTCTCAATCTGTGTTGAATACCTTTGAACTGGCATAAAGCGAAGGTAAAGGCTGTTCACGGTAAAGTGAGCACTTTTGAAATCAACATTTGAAAAATGTCACTGTTGATACCTGCATATACAGTGTGAGTATAAAAGAATATCCCAAATTTGAAGGTGTATAATATCAAAACCAAACAACACACAACCTTAGTTGACCAACAAAATTAAATGTGGAACTGTGAAGTTTGATTACCATATCTTAGTAAAAGTTAAATGTGACCACCACGAGCGGCCCGAACAACATCTACGCGACAATCAAAATATTTCCACACTCTTGTCAGCGTGTCCGCTGTTACAGTTTGGATGGCGTTCGTAATTCTCGTTTTGAGGTCGTCAATGTTAGCCGGCAATGGTCGACGAAACACTAAATCATTTATGTACCTCCATAGAAAAAATAGCATCGGATAAGATCCGGGCTTCTTGGGGGCCAGTGATGAAGAGCCTGGTCACCAGCTGCTCCTCGACCAATCCAGCGTTGCGGCAACGTCTCGTTCAGGTATTTGCGAACAGCTAGGTGCTTATGGGGTGGCACACCATCCTGCTAGAAAATGAAGTCCCCCGCCGCCTCTTCTAACTGCGGAAACAACCACTTTGTAAGCATGTCCAAATACGGGATTCCAGTAACAGTGGGCTCGTGAAAAAGAAAGGGCTGAAAACAGTGTCTTTGGATACAGCGCAAAACACGTTCACGTTGGAGGAAGCGCGCTCGTGTTCGGTGGTTTCATGTGGATGCTCCTGACTTCATATCCGCACGTTGTGCCGGTTCACCTTACCATTTGAATGGCAAGTCGCTTCATCTCTAAAAACCAGCTTAAACATGACTGCATCGTCTACTTCGTTCTGGGCATGAACGAACGCACAGAAATCACGTCTCAGTTCTTTATCCCCTTCGGCAAGAGCCTGTAGAAGCTGTAACCTGTATTGTTGGTACAGCAATCGCTTTCCCAACACTGTCCATACCATTGATTGAGGGATTTGCATTTCCCAACTTGCTTGCCGAGTTGATTTTCTCGGACTGCAAATGAACGCTTGTTGAATCCGTTGCACATTCTCTTCGGGCACACGCGGCCGCCCGGAACTTTTGCCTTTGCAAAGTCACCCTGTGTCACGGAAGTGACGAAACCAATGTACGATACTCCACCTATCGGTAATTTACGTTGAACAGTCGTAACCGATTCACATTTAGCAAACTGAATAACACAGAATGCCTTCTGTTGTTTCGTCGCCATCGTGATGCGGACTAACACAAAATACACGCTCATAGTGCGTCGAAAGACGCTCCCAGTGTCATCTCTCGGCACTTAAAGTAAACATCACACCGTCCCCATCACATTGACGGGTCGAATGCGAGCTCGCTTTTTCCTCACCTCCTCAAACCGACAGTTACGAACGCCATCCAAACCGTGACACCGGACATGCTGACAAGAGATTGGAACGAGTTTGATTATCGCGTAGATGTCGTTCGAGCCGCTCATGGTGGTCACATTGAACATTTATGAATGTATAGTAAACAAACTCCACAGTTCCACTGTTCATTTGATTACAACCAAGGTTGTGTGATTTTTTTTCGTTTTGTTATTATAGACCTTCAGATTTGGGGTATTCTTTTATTCTCATCCTGTATTTCACGAAGGACACTGACTTGTATGCACCCAGTAAAGTTAGCAACGACAGAGGGATTATAGTTCCACTTCTTAGCGTTGAATTAAAAGTGTCATGTTAACATTTTAGAATACTGAAATTATCATTTTTTTAATATTTCAGTTTATGCAAGTTAATAAATTAACACATTTTTTAAATATTTACTTTTCTGATAATTTCACTGTTCGCTTGACTGACGCATTAATAAGGTGATCAGGCCCAAAGTAATGTTAATCTTACATACGGTGNGATTTTTTTTCGTTTTGTTATTATAGACCTTCAGATTTGGGGTATTCTTTTATTCTCATCCTGTATTTCACGAAGGACACTGACTTGTATGCACCCAGTAAAGTTAGCAACGACAGAGGGAATATAGTTCCACTTCTTAGCGTTGAATTAAAAGTGTCATGTTAACATTTTAGAATACTGAAATTATCATTTTTTTAATATTTCAGTTTATGCAAGTTAATAAATTAACACATTTTTTAAATATTTACTTTTCTAATAATTTCACTGTTCGCTTGACTGACGCATTAATAAGGTGATCAGGCCCAAAGTAATGTTAATCTTACATACGGTGNATAATTTCACTGTTCGCTTGACTGACGCATTAATAAGGTGATCAGGCCCAAAGTAATGTTAATCTTACATACGGTGTATGGATACACAGTGTGCATACAAGTATATCCTAAGTATGTCTTCCAAAAGTGCTCAGTTTACCGTGAACAGTGTATAGTACTAGCAGGAAATTCAAAAATCCAGTTTACGAAATTAAGGCTTAAATTAAACATTTTAGGAACTTGCAGAAATTAAATTTCATGTAGTTGACACGATAACGTATCTACAGTTTACCTCAACTCTCTTGGAAAGAAAGAATTTTGCTGGAAATGGTAATTTCAGATCCCTTATTTCACTGCTTGAAGAGGGTGCTAGACAGATGAAGTACCACCGTCATGTATAGTTTGACATAAAACATATTAAGGTTTCCTAACGATATCACGACGTACATGCACGATAAAGAAGACATTATGCAAGTTTTGCGTATCGCCAAAAACATATGATTGATCTATTGAGCTGAGAAGTATCCGTATTCATCGACTGAACTTGAAAATTTACGGGGCCGGCTATATATTGGCAGAACTGTAAATATGTCATGTTATTGCGAATTAAAGGGAGTTTTCACGATAGTATTGCATGATTTTAATGGTTCTGTTAATACGATTCTATTTGTATCCAATCATTTACTGTTAGAGAGTGTATTTCAGAAAAGTGGCGAAATCAACCCCATGGGGTGAACGGTCCCACAGAAGCAGCTAGTTATTAGTCAGCCAGGCGGAACAAATAAGGACTCATGCGCTTAATGTCTGATTCTCACCTGATATTGTAGCTAGATAATACTCTACTAAAGTTATAAATTTAAATGTATATAGATTTTATTAATTAATTTTTGGCGTGAACATGTCTTTGTTTAAGTGTCCTTTATTTTTCCATTACATTGGATTGATAACAACAGGCGATTCCACACTAAGACTGTGCAATTTTTAGAATTTATGTTCAAGACCGACTTCGTGAAGATATATTCCCTTTTAAACTAAGAATATGTATAAATTTTAGTTAGGGATCGATGATGCATCTGCAAGGTTTATTCTACTCATCTAATCAGGTTGGGAACAAAATGAGATTTCTTATGGGAGAGCTTGACATAGGGAAAATTTATGTTCCAAGGTGCTCTGGTGTTTCAAAGAGGTCGTTTTTGAGCTGGAGGTATATAGATAAATCCTATTTATTTAAATGTAAATGTTCGTTTTTGGCTCGAATTGTGATACATACTTTCCCCAGATAACAATTTTTGCATTATTTTTATTTCGTAACTATCTTTCCTGCCCTCCCATAGTGTTTTTTTAGAATAGAAAACAGTAACAACAGTTTTTTTGCATTGCCATTTCATTTCAAGCTTGTTCCAATGGGAAAATGTTACGAATTAAAGTGCGAAATAAATACAGCTGTGGTTAAAAGGAACGTGGGTTTTTTCTCCTTTCCCTTAAAGAAAATAGGCAATAAATCCCCGAAGATAATATTTTTATCTATATTTTTTTTACTATTTCTTTCGATTCAGTTGCCCTATTTAAATAAAATAATTCTGTTTGCCAACATTTCGCTAAATCAAGTTTTACGAAAGAATGTTAAACAACACGTGGACATATATCGTTATATTCCAACTCTAGTGCGAAGAAAATGTTTATACTTTGCAAAAGTTTTAACACAATAGAAATAAGAAGAATTTTCATAATTATATTTATTTAAGGAAAACTGCAATAACTCCATTTACTTACATCCAGTGCACCCTGGCGGCTAAAATTTTTAGTTGCCAAACTAACAGCATTGAGATTCCAAATCTGAGTACTGTGGAATAAGCATTAGTGATGGTATGTACATATTTATATATTTGTTACTCTTAACAATAGAATGTCGCCAGGCTTGCCACCTCTTCCTCTGAGCGAATAAATGTCGCATAGAGAGTAGAGTTACGTTTTGTATAGCCTAATTAAAAAAAATGAGTATCACAGCAACCTCTGTAAATGAGTGCTACGTACTCTATGTAAAGCAATATCTTTGTTTATGATGCTGGCTCAACCGTTTGGTATGAGATAAGACTACCTGGACCTTTTACAACTGGTTTCTATGATAAGAATATGTGGCAAAATAAAACAATTCAATAGGCATATTCGTGTGCTGGTTGTCATTAAATACTATAGGTTGCTAATAAGATGATAACACTTTATTTTACTCCATTTGCAATAAATATTTTAAAACAGGTTTTATATTAAAATGCTTCTTATCTTAACCCCTTAGTACAAAATTGGGATACGTTAGTTTGAATGGGCTCGTGGCAAAAAAATATAAAATCGTGGCTTATTTTCTGCACGAGAAATAATTATCGAAACTGTTATCAATTTTCTTTCTCGATGACCAATGATCTTACTTGTCGATAAACGCTTCGCAAATCTTCTTACTGGTCTAGGTTATAACTGGTTCATATAACTGTAGCCGAACATACAGACTACAGCCCATTAGCAGTAACGACGAAACAAGTGTTGTGTCGACTTAAGTACAGGACGCATTATAAAATTGTTTGTTTGTAACATCCGAGAACGTCAGTTAAAGTGGGCCCGAAAGGGCCATTGCAACTTTTTCCTTACACGCTCTGTGATATCCCGAAAGGTTTTTGAGCAATGAACGATGTGTCTGCATTTTAATGCCAGCTGACTCTCAAATTCCATCAGATGTCCAAACCAGTGATCTACTTCATTCGTAACCACAGCCTGTTAACATGTTCCAGCAGTTGTTGGATTTACCCGCACTCCCTTACGCCTCCTTCTATTCAGGCAAATAGAGAACTAGAAGTAAATTTCGTGAATAGGTTTTGATCTGACGGTAAGTTTAGTACAACTTTAGACATTGCTAGAGAATTAGTTGCAAACGTTTTTTCTGAAAATGTTGCACGATTTCCATGGTCTGTAAGACGAGATAAAATAGCATATTTTTTTTTTTTTAATTGGTACTCGTCGCCTCACTATACCTATCATTCATGATATAGAAGTAGCCATAAGCAGATAGCAGAATGTATAATTTATACCAACTTTAAATGAAAACCTGAATTTTTACCTCAGCAATCATTGTGAGCAAATTAACGCCACGGGTAAAATACTCATGTATGTAAAATACTCATGTAGATTAAACTAGCGCAGTAATATAAAAAAAAACAATGCCTTTTTTGAATTCCACAAAACTATTAAGGACATTAACATCATTTCAGACGACGTTTGTACCTAAAGTTTAAATTTTTGTCTAACGATACACACAAGAACAGTATTGAAATTTGAATGAGATGTTAAATAACTGTTGAAAGATCTGTGAAACTTTTTTTATCAGTGCTTACAACAATCCATTAATTATTCGACCACAGCTAAAATTGCTAGGCAATAAACACGAACCAAGAACGCCATACATTTAAGATAGTAACAAATTTTAACGTCGCCTGTTATTAAAATTAAAATAAGTTTGCAACATATACTACATGAACAACCAGAAATGAAACGAAAAGAAATGCTTAAATGCGTAAGATCGATCGTTAAGGTCATTAGCAACAATCTAAGATAAACTACACTGAGTATCGCAGAAAATATTTCAAGTAGGAGCGTGTCCAAAATGACAAATATTGTCTCGTGGTAATCTCAAAGCATGAAGAAGACTGTCATAAAATTGACTCAAACCATTAGTATGAACGCAATGAGAGCATCTGACCCAAATATGACTATATTAAGAAAGCACAGAGGAAAGTGGTCCCGTTTTAAAGATTGGGGCTCAGCTGTAGAATTACACTAGGCTCTTTGTATAACGTCACATTTACTTGTGACATGAGTTGAAGGGATACCCTCATCGATAGCAAGGAAGAGTAAATGTAAAAAAAAAGGCAAGCTAACTAACAGGAAATACTTATTTTATTATATATCAAAACTGCGTTTTAATATGTTATATTAAATTTCGTAACACAAATAACAGCGCAAAGGTCATACTATCTTCAGCGTATCTAATAATGTTTTAGTTCTTTATATGTAATAGGAACGGATAATGAGGGATTTATGTTTAATTCAAGACTATTTGAAAGCTCTGTGATGCTAATAAAAAGAAAGAAAAATCAATAGAACACAAAATTATATATTTCATTTGCTTATAATATATAAATGTAGTAGTTTGCGTTAAATATTTTGTCGTCGGTACTGCTTGGGGGTATATGCAGAAAATACGATGCCAACTATGTTATTATTTTTGTTCAGCGTCTAATACTGACATTATTCTATTAGCAGAGTCTTTGGGAACGGCCATGTTGAAAAATTAGATTGGCATTTACAATTTTTGGAAAAATCAATCTCAGAGTAACCGATTGGCATGGAAGCCTTTACTTACCGCAAATTCGTCCTGTCTTAATTAAGTGGAAATAGTCCCTATAAATCCAATTAATCAGCTCCCGTGTACTGAGCAAAATGGATGTTTGTCGATAACAACATCAGTTAAACCTGTTGAAGCATTAACTTAAGGGAAGCGCTGTAATATATTTTAGTTTCAATATTGTTTAAAGAAACTAAAGCATGTTTACATATTTTTTTCTCACGATAAATTTAAACTGATATACTGGGAACAGTTATTAAATATAACGATTTTTCTGATTTTTTTTTTAACTGAGCTCATTTCGAAACTTCTCCTCTATAATCACTTTAGCGTATACGACCTATTATGTCATTGTTCCATTTTGCACAATCACCTTACACATTTTGTAACATTTCGTCGGATACAACCTGTGTGTATGTATATATATATATATATATATATATATATATATATATATGTATATATATATATGCATGTGTGTAAATATCATATAGTTTAAAAATGATGTATTCAACCCATACCTTATAGCAGTGAATAATAGGATGTAATAAAATCGTTTTTCCACACAAGTTGACAATTTTAACATAACTGTAATCAAGGAGATGATTCATTAGCAATACAGTACAGAGGTTAAAAAATTAGTTCAAAACGTGCAAGCTGGCTTTAAATAATGTAAACGTAATGGGCATTGTTAGGTATACAGGATTTGAGCGAGGGTTAATTTAGGCAAGACAACGAGGGCAGGCGTTTAAGCGAAATTAAAGTTGCATGGGGAAGTAGGCTGTGGCGGCAGCTCCGCAGCTGTGCGAGGGACACACTTGCCTTTCGCCAGGCGGGTCGCGTGCAAGTCGAGCCCGGCCCGAATCTCAAAATTGTTCCACCCGAGCAAATAATGAGTAGAGCCGAGGAGGACTCGACGGAATAATGCATGCCGCGCAGGGGATCGATTCGGAACGCTTCCTTATGCGCTGCTGCCGTCCCGTGGCGACCGGGTGCCGGCACCCAGCGCACGCGCCCGGTGGGAACTTGTGCTTGCCTTCCCCAGGCTGCATAATGCGTGGCTTCTCGATGTCGCGCGGGCAGCGAGCCGAAGGCCAGAGTTGAAGGGACGTCCGGAGGTTGCCCGAACTGCACGTCAACAGACTTGGGGCGCTCATGAAAGTTTGAGTCGGTGTGGAAGCCGCTCGAACTGTCCCAAGTTCGGCTTCTTTGCCGCATGGGCGTCATGCCTTCGCAGACATCGGTTCTCGGTTTCATCACGCTTTTTGAATCAAACATTTTGAAAAAAAAATCACCCATACATGACGTGCTTGTTTGATTCCTTGGAATTCACAAATGTTTTACACTCCCGTTAACAACAATGTGTATTATGTTTGGTTAAATTGAACTACCACTTACGTTTTATCGATTAATAAAAATATTTCATTAAATACCTAAAGAGGAAAAAATTCACTCACAATATTTTTAAACTGAGCGTGCACGCATGCGGTGCATTGTTCCTTCGGTGTAATTTTCTAGATCTAGTTAAGTTTTGTTTGCACGAGGCGGAGGAATAGCCTGGAAGAAGAACTTAAGTATTGCTTCAGGATAGATGGAAGTAACCATAAATTGACTGTAGAAGTCCGGACATAATTTCTGCACATTCGTTTATTGCGCCTTTGCGCGTATCTCAGCAAANCCATAAATTGACTGTAGAAGTCCGGACATAATTTCTGCACATTCGTTTATTGCGCCTTTGCGCGTATCTCAGCAAAATAAAAATCCAGATAATGCGATATTTTGAGACAGAAAAAAGAAGCGTTATCTAAGCCCTTACAGTTTTGTTTTTATCAGTGTATCCTTAAAGAAAAATCGTAAAAATGGTAAAAAAAAAAAACTGAATTTATTAGAGCTTGCCTTGTGCCGTTTCGTTAAGACGCAGGAGAAAAATAAAAATTTCGCNCATAAATTGACTGTAGAAGTCCGGACATAATTTCTGCACATTCGTTTATTGCGCCTTTGCGCGTATCTCAGCAAATAAAAATTCAGGTAATGCGATATTTTGAGACAGAAAAAAGAAGCGTTATCTAAGCCCTTACAGTTTTGTTTTTATCAGTGTATCCTTAAAGAAAAATCGTAAAAATGGTAAAAAAAAAAACTGAATTTATTAGAGCTTGCCTTGTGCCGTTTCGTTAAGACGCAGGAGAAAAATAAAAATTTCGCTATCGTGGTTACATCTGTGGGCTTCCACCTCGTGTGATCAAGTTCCACTGTTACAGATTTAATTTGTGCAGAAAAGTGTGACGATGGAAGTGCTGCACGCCCGTTCAGCTCCTTGTACGTATGGGCGACGTGGAGCTGGGCGCGAGTGTTATGGTCGCCCTTATCGCAGCGCCCAGTAAAGGGGGGAGGGGTGGGGGATCTCGTGCCCACGTGCTCTAAAGCCGATATTACACGATACCTGCTGCCGTACTTGCTCTCGTACAAGCTTCTACATGGCCTGGTGCACGAGCAGTTGTACCACCCGCTATGCGAGCCGCCGTGGAATATTCCTACTACAGCCAGTAGTTGGCACACTCGGTGGGTGAGCAGCATGTGGTTCGCAGTAAACACGAACCTCACTTGTATAACTGCTTCTAGTCAGTGCGTATATTCTGCAGGCCTATTATAAAACTGTATAGCACATTTAAATATCGCTTATGACTGTTGGCCGTCACTTCACTTCACGCTTAATATTGTATTTTCATTCATTTGGATAATGATGAGATAGTCACGGAAGCGCAACGGTATTTTTTTTAAAATATTTACTAACATTTTTATACAGTCGGAAAATGTTATTTTTTCTATAAGTACTAAATTATTTTCATTTTCGAAATTTTCGAAGAAATAAAAGAGTGGCGGAGTTTTGAACACACGTTCAACGTAAGGACTTTATTTACCTGAAACTGTTTTGCGCGTTTGAAGCCCAGAATCGAATGATTGGTACGGGCGACACTAACATGAGTGCATTTCCGCCTCATTGCTCCTACGCTGTACTGTATAAATTGGATATGTAACCCTTGGACTTCACTACACGTGGTGAAAGTCCACAGATTAAATTACGCCCATATAATTGCACTTTTCCCCACCTCCTAAGGAAACAGTGTAGGCAAGCTCTACTTATGCGATTTCTTTACCGTTTACAAGTTTCTTTTAACTTTTGAATACACGTATAATAATAAAATAAAATAAAAACAGAAGCTTAAATAACTTATTTTTACCTTTTCAGGCATACATTTGCAGTCCAGAATATTTATTTTTCTGAAATACGGACATTCGCGCAAACAAAGAATTCGCAGAAATTATGTTAGTACGTGCTTAAATTCGCGTGACGCGAAATTCCCGCAGTGCTAACAACTCACTTATTTCTTCATGTTTAAATATAGGCAATTATAAATATACTTGTAAAGTAGCACGTTTTAAATTTTCGTCTTGTTTTTTTTTAATAAATTAGTTTAACTGGCGCCCATTAGCAGGCAACACTAGAACTAAGGA
>NQII01000158.1:762826-779676 GCA_002778355.1 Clitarchus hookeri
AGAGAGAGAGAGAGGCTGGCGGGAATGAAAGAACACAAAGCAACAATATAGAATGACAGTGCATGAATGAGAGGATTCTGGAAACAAAATAGCGGACATAAACACGATGGGGTGCTGAAAGAAGATGGCGACTGAAAATAAGATGGCCGACAAAGGTAAAGGTCAAGGCCACTCAATATGACGTCATCCATGATGGCAGATGGAGCTACAGCCCCCAGGCTCTTGTGCTAAGACATATTACTTATGTCTAGTTTAGTCCTATGAGGCGAGTCAATGAGAAACAGACTACAATTAAGTCCAGTGCTTTGCGCGTAAAGGCGATAAGATATTCGATGCGCGTACNTAAGTCCAGTGCTTTGCGCGTAAAGGCGATAAGATATTCGATGCGCGTACTAAGGTCGACCGTAACGCTACAACGCTTCTAGGCCTTGGACAGGCAAAATATCTTCAGCCAGACGGTGCCCTTAACAACTCTACTTTGACCCGTAATGGCTTATCGCAAACCATCACGCACATATGTACATTGTCCACCCATATTATAACTTAGTAAAGGCTTTTCACACTAAAGTGAACACTTTTGAAATCAACTTCTGAAAAATATCGCTGTCTCTAACTTCACGTATTATAACGGGCACACTGAGTGGCATGAAGCCAGTGAGGTTGGGAACGTCGGAAATAAAGGTGTTCCATGTTTTAACGTTGAATGAACAGCGTCAGGCAAGCGTTTGTGAATAATGAAATTATTTATTTTGTTTCCTGTTTTTTAACGCATAAAAATGTATTGATACGTAAATGTGTGAAATATTTACTTTCATAATTATTTTGCAGTTACAATCGACCGAAGCATGAATTAAGTAACGAGGCCCATGAAAATGTTAATTTTACATATGGTGGAAGAATACACAATATTCCTGCAAGCAGATCATAAGCAGGGATTTAAAAAGTGCTTACTTTATCGTGGACAGCCTATAACTGATTATTAAAAATAGCTTTAACAACTTTACGCCCAGAAGAGTATTTGTAACATACATATACGCTTTTTTTTTTTTTTTTTTTTGCAATCTGAGGTACGATGGAAAGGGATGAGATATAGGATGCCGAGTCCGAATTCTTGGTGGAGCAGTGGCGGAAGGAAGAGAGGAAGAGGGGAGAAGAAATGGGAATACCCAGAAAAAAGCCAACGCCACTAAAGTATTCCCCACGCTACACCATACGAAATTTCCTGGTGCACTAGAAGCTGGAATTAAACTGCACACCGCAGCATGGAACGCATATGGCTGTCCAATGACTCAGATGTGATAATAATATCGCTAGTATGGTACTCAGGTGTTTTCTGTTAATTATGTTCCTGTTAGTTGATTCTTAAATATTTTTACACCTCGAGGTGTTACATAAGGGACTTAATAAAAAATTTATAGTAATACATTTNTAGTTGATTCTTAAATATTTTTACACCTCGAGGTGTTACATAAGGGACTTAATAAAAAATTTATAGTAATACATTTGAATGCGGACGCTGAGAAATACCTCTTCTCTTACTTGACTAACGAGTTTACGTACGTTTCGTCACATTTTTTTTTANGAATGCGGACGCTGAGAAATACCTCTTCTCTTACTTGACTAACGAGTTTACGTACGTTTCGTCACATTTTTTTTTAAAAATGATTTTTCAAAAACTTAATTGCTTTCTTGTTATGTGTACCTAACTACCACCAAACGTATATTATCTGTGTACGTATCAAGAGTCCAAAATGCAGTTTATCCGAATACTTCGCTCCTGATTGATAAACTTATCAAACAGAATGTTTATAGTGATGTTTTCGTAGACAAAATATAGAACCTGAATTAATCAGCGAAGCATTTTTAAACCTTGTTTTCTATTTTGTAAAATAACCGTAATTTTATTGGCTCCGACTTAGTCTATAAACATGCAATAAATGTATATTTTGTCATTATAAACTGAGAAAAATAATAGCTGTAGCAAAATGTTCCCTCATAAAAAACAGTTTGAAAATACTTTATAGTCAAAACGTTTCCTTGGTTTTCCTTTCAATAAAGCTGAAGCTAATGGAAGAAATTCCTCCATATCACACATCTAGGGGATTAAGATTATTATACAGTTTTTTTAGTTTATTGTTACTTTAACAATTGTTCTGAAATAAGAGAAAGGATATTACGAAAATTACAGTTTTTATCAGTGAAACGAATTAGTCTATAGCATCTGAACAGGAAGAGAATTTTGGCATAATTCGTGTAATAACAGCTTATAATAGAAAATTCTTCACTGGTTTAGCGTGGGCTTTATATATTTGTGCCCTTATTTTAAATGCAATCATACTGGTGCATCGGAACTCTGACGTCAAGAGACGTTCATTGCATCAATAATTACCATGGTTGAGGGAGCTAAAATTATTTATTTGGTAACGTGTCCAAATTACAAACGTATGTAGAAATTGCCAGGAAGACGCACACATTAATATTCTTTATACTTATATATAATATTCTTATATTTGCTACCGTTGACTTCCATTTGAAATGTAATTATTTGATATTTCATACATAAAAATAATAAAATATATATTATCACCTAACATAAAATACTTGTAGAATGAGATAATTAATTCAGAATATGTAACACAGGAAAAAGTAGTACGTGTATTTTACTTCTAATAATAATATTTTAAAATGGGTATATTATTGTTACGGGAACATGTTTTCTGGTTGCCTCTGTAGCTTCTTCTCCCCATTTCCAAATAATTTATTTGTAAATAAAAAATTAATCCCCTTCTTGCGGCTGCGGCTTGTTTCGGTCTGAGAAAACGATAATCGGATTATCAGACGTCGATGAAAGGCGAAAGTGGCAAAACTTGGGCGGTTAGAACATATTTTGGACTTTCAACCGCAGTCGGAACTGCGGATGAGCGGAGAGAGACTCGGCGAGTCTGTGCAAAGCCGACCGCGCGCGTAAGTAAGTTCTGGTGAACCGAGAGCTTGATTGTTGTGCGGTTTACTGGCGAAGAGTCAGAGAGAGAGAAAGGGACATGGCAGGACACTGTAGGAGTAATCGTGCTGTTCAAAAGGGGGGTAGAGCATGCTGTGATCATCTCGGAGGGACCTTTTCGTGAAGATTTCCCGTGTCGGAAAACATCCCTCGTTGGGCTGAATTTAGCAGGACCCCGATGCGCGGGTTTTCGATATGCTCGATCAGCCACTAGTTGGCCAGAAAACCAAACCCCTGTCTAGTGCAGACGTGAGTCTTGAGTGACTCCCTCTTACCATCTGTGTCGCACGAAGACCCTCTGCTCTCCGAATGACATACTGTCCGACTGAAGACCCATCCTCAGCGCCTACCGCAAACTGTCTGCCCAGAATTGCGCCGAAGCCGTGTCTCAACACACGAGTCGACCCATCATCGAGAGCGGGTTTTATTTCAAGATCTTCTCCAGAATTTTAAATGTTAAGCTAGTGCCACAATGAGTCTGACGTCAGCTGATAGGCCCAGTCGAGTCATTATACTCTCAGTTCACAGCCGCGTTGCAAAAAAAATTGAATTGGAAAATTATTCGTGCTTGAATTTTGTAGACTTATGTAACAACCAAAATGCCTTTGCACCACTTGTAATATATATTTAATTATACGGCAATTTTGTAAGTTTAGTTTACAGGGTAGTCAATACTTGCATTCTTAGCTTTTCACCGTATATATGTTTTTTGACTGCTATTTTTACGTTGGCAATAAAACATAACGCCAGTTGCGACTGTTAATGTGAATTTTGTCCTATCTTACCCACTCGATGAATATTTTAATAAACTTTCTTAGGTACAAGTAAATAGAGCTTTTTTATTACTAAGTTTTAATTTTAGGCTAATTATATAATGAAGCATAAAAATATTTTTTTGAGAGCCCGAGTTATTAATGTGATTATTGAGACATAGCAAACTTTTTTTAAAGAGAAATTAAAAAATTTAATGAAGAACTTGGTTAGTTTCACTTGTGTGAAATATACGGAAACAGCCATTGGTCTAGTGATGCAATTTTGTCTTACCTGGTTGGAGGATAGGTTCTAAACAAGTTAAGGGCAGCCCCGAATTATCGGTTGTGTGTCGCAACTAAGAGCAATAAGTGATAACTGTAAGGAAACTACAGGCGCTAGTAAAAAAAACCCTGAGTGGCCAATTAATAACATTGTATCCAGAAGTAGATAAAAATTATTAAAGTTACTTAAAATATACAAAGCAAAAAAAATTTATTTTGTTAGGACAACAGGAAAAATAAGATAGGTCTTATAAATAACAGAATAAATAAATTATTACCGATATGGTAAACATAATACGAAATAACTCAGATGAAAACGTGGCAGTCATTGGTAGGAAAATACAGTTCTCAACATTGCGGAAAGTAATCTGGTAGCAAGAGAACTATAAAGAACAGCGGAATGGACTAGTGAAGGAGAGGTTGAAAATGTTTATAAAAACGGGANGTAAATAGAGCTTTTTTATTACTAAGTTTTAATTTTAGGCTAATTATATAATGAAGCATAAAAATATTTTTTTGATAGCCCGAGTTATTAATGTGATTATTGAGACATAGCAAACTTTTTTAAAAGAGAAATTAAAAAATTTAATGAAGAACTTGGTTAGTTTCACTTGTGTGAAATATACGGAAACAGCCATTGGTCTAGTGATGCAATTTTGTCTTACCTGGTTGGAGGATAGGTTCTAAACAAGTTAAGGGCAGTCCCGAATTATCGGTTGTGTGTCGCAACTAAGAGCAATAAGTTATAACTGTAAGGAAACTACAGGCACNGTTGTGTGTCGCAACTAAGAGCAATAAGTGATAACTGTAAGGAAACTACAGGCGCTAGTAAAAAAAACCCTGAGTGGCCAATTAATAACATTGTATCCAGAAGTAGATAAAAATTATTAAAGTTACTTAAAATATACAAAGCAAAAAAAATTTATTTTGTTAGGACAACAGGAAAAATAAGATAGGTCTTATAAATAACAGAATAAATAAATTATTACCGATATGGTAAACATAATACGAAATAACTCAGATGAAAACGTAGCAGTCATTGGTAGGAAAATACAGTTCTCAACATTGCAGAAAGTAAACTGGTAGCAAGAGAACTATAAAGAACAGCGGAATGGACTAGTGAAGGAGAGGTTGAAAATGTTTATAAAAACGGGANCTGGTAGCAAGAGAACTATAAAGAACAGCGGAATGGACTAGTGAAGGAGAGGTTGAAAATGTTTATAAAAACGGGATGTGGGTGGTGCAGCGAGTGCAGGACTAAAGGTTGTTCATGGAAAACCGATCACTTTTGAAAGTCCTGCTTCAGATATACTTGTATGCATATTGTGTATTCTTCTACCACATGTGAATTTAACACATCCATGCACCTGATGACGTTATTCATGCGCCGGTCAAGAAAAACCGTGAAATTATTTGAAAAATGTATATTTTACAAAATTGCTTATTTTTACACTTATGTGCATTAAAAAATAGAGCAAAATAAAATACTTTTAGTATTCAAATATGTATACTTGACACTTGACACTTTAAAACATTGAACTAATAATCCACCTTCGTTATCAACTTCTTTTCTGGGCACATGCAATTCAGCGCGGTCATTAAATTATACGTAGGAAGGGGCAGTTACATCTTACAAAGATTAATTTCAAAATTGCTCACTTTACCGTGAACAGATCACAACAGCCAAAATGAGCGAGGAAGAGTGGACAGCTTTTTCCAGTTAGGCGGCGACAAGTTTCTCATTGCAGAGACTCGCCGAACTCTCAATTCTCCGCCGCCTCACCTGCACACGCTCAAGCTGTACTTCGGACGGCGTCTCATTCCGCTTTGGTCTTTCTTCTTTCCCTTTCCTTTCAGTTCGACTTTCTGCCAGCTGTCTAGTGCAAAACTGTCCCTGGATTAACTTTTAAAATCCCTGAATGAGGAATGCAATTTGATATTATCTGGCCACTACTATCTCATTCAGTTCCACTTCATGAAGTGTAAATCTCCGGGAAATCAGCACAGATTTTCATTACTACGTACTTATTTTTTCTCAAGTAGATATCACTGCTGACGATTGCATAATTATCAGCGCCCATCTTGTGGTCAATTAAACACGGCAATGAGTGAGTTATTTTCAGTTGATATTAACTTACTGTACCACAGGCAGTCTCACGAATCTATTCTATTGATGCGTTTATTACCATTCCACTTAGAGTTCGTCTGCTTGGTTTTTCCTTCAGCATTCCATAAATAAATATTCATAAAAAGCAGACCCAAGGAAATGTTATTTCTGAAGTATGCTTGTCTTGGCAAATTTTATAGTATATGATCAATTACACGTGATCAGTTTCTCTATTAAGTAAGTGTGAAATTACGCGTCAAACCTTATGCTTTACTTTAGTAACGTATTTGTGGAAAGTTGACTGCAATANTTAAGTAAGTGTGAAATTACGCGTCAAACCTTATGCTTTACTTTAGTAACGTATTTGTGGAAAGTTGACTGCAATCCTTACAACCACGGTCACATAACACCGCCTCCTTGTTTTAAAAATTGTCTGCAACGTTCTTGGATTTCTCCAGCGCCATTTTCCTTTCATGATATGCTCGTAAAAAGCCATGCTCTACAGTGAATATTCTTCGTTTATAGGCCTTAACATACATAGTCACCTGCTATTTTTCTTGGCTCTTATATAGTATTATTTCAAACAGTTTTATTCTCTGGTTCTCTTCGATTTTCTTCGATGTGGTAGAGTACATTATCAGCTGCGATCAGTACAACATATTTTGAGAGTTTATCATGTTTATTTATTTTATCCCCTATTTCAGAATTATTCTGTCATTAGATTCTTAATTGCTATTCTGATTTTCCTGTCAGGTACTGCATAGATCATATACTAAAAATGACCCCTGGTTTATCCAGATAATTCAACGACTTCCTTAATAATTGTTCCTTAGTCTGATTCACTTACACGGAGCACACTGAATTTTTTTGTGTTTTCGTTTGGCCATAGTAACTTAATCATGATCATAAATTGAGGGAGTTTCCTTATCTATTGGAATTACGATTTCATTAAAATATTTTAGTCATTAAATATCCAATTATTTTTTCTCATTGAATGCACAAAGGTTCAAAATGCAAATTTTCTTGGTTCCTTAAACACTTTTGTAAAATTCGAATTTTTATGCACACCTCTTTACTAGGATGTGCAATAAATGAAATTGAGTAATATAATTGGTTTTTTGATATTGTTCGCAATCTAAATACCCGGAAGAAAGTTTATTCCCAATATCTTGCTGCTATTTTCAGGGGTCCACAGTGAGGACAGTATNCAATCTAAATACCCGGAAGAAAGTTTATTCCCAATATCTTGCTGCTATTTTCAGGGGTCCACAGTGAGGACAGTATACCGCTACATTTTATACATATATATATATATATACACATATATATATGGATACACCATATGCATACCAAATGACCTGTAAACCGCGATCCAAGAAGCATTTGAACGTTTTGTGGCAGGATATTGGCTTGATGTCAAATGTCGTTAGATGGGTGTCGCAAGGAGGTGTAATATTCGTTGCACTGCCTGCTTAATGAATGCTCCCATTTCTAAGGAAATCCATCAAACATGATGTAGAGTGGCGTTATAAAACATGCAGAATACACTGGCCACGATACTGAATATAATGATATGAGTTATGGGCGCATTTTTATAGACTTGCGCTGCCAGCAGCTATGCTGGGAAGAAAAATACAGTTTTTAAGAAGTTTGTTTTTTCAATCAACTTCTTGACTAGAGTGGTATTTCTAAAACTTTACATTCAACTACCTCGCTACCAGGACTGCTGGGGATTGGAGATGAAATGGCAACAATGGAGGCTGCAGCCAACAAAAAACTGCTAGGCTCAAGAGCAAGGTGAAATTACTCATCCACAGGGAAATATGTAAACACTGGAATTGATAATAAAGCGTCTGGCATTACTAGAAGAAATGAGCCGATAGACTTTCATAGCCTACGTACTCACTGAAATGAGATACTTATGAGATGCTGATTGAATAAAAATAGGATGAGTTTATTTCTCAGACGACTGTCAGTGACAGGCATCATATTAAAATACACGCTGTTTTTGAACCTCTGCCCAGTTATCACTGATATTCATTTTGAGCCAGTACCTTATGGTTTCATCTACATTTCTGATCACTTTAATTAAAGTAGAGTGTGTAATAAGGCATACGAAACTTCAATACAATATGAAGATTGCATAGAATTATATAACTATACAGCCACATTTACCACCACTATATTGTTGTGTATGGTGCAAAATATCCGGTGAAATTACAACGTAAGTACGACTTATAGAAATATGTTTAGTAACCTCATTCTACATGAGTAAATGAACAGAGTAAATTGCTTCTCAGATGGTGTTTTATGGCAGAAAATATTGATTTGCCTTTCATAACTCCGACAGCCTGGTGATTAAAATTATAAACTCGGTAATCTGAATTGAGTATTGTCCATGAATTAATTTTGCTGTTTTAATTATTAATTGCTTCTTGATGCATTTTATTCCTAAATACCAAATGTACAAAAACGATCTCATCACAACCACTTAACGACAAAGCAAAATCTTTATTGGCAGCGAAATTGCGGTTCAACAATTGCAGAGTTCTTAGAGTAGTTCCTACAACCAGTGGATCTGTGAAATATATATGTCGTTTTCCATTTAAGTGAAATATATGTATAGAGCATAATAACAATCAACATTTCCGAGATATCTGCTTATAAGTTATGATGTAACTGCTGAACGTATCCTGAAGGCCATTTTGACATTTGATATAACACAAACGTTTAAGTGTAACCCTTTTCATTTAAGCAGTTATAAAGTCAACTGAACTGGATAACAAATTTATTGTTTTCCGCTTCGAATTGTAGTTGACTATTACCTCAGCCTAGCAGTTCCTCAGTGGTTTTTGACATTTCTAATGAAATGGTAGGTTTCAGAGTGTGAAATGTTTCTAATCGAACAAGTGAAAATTGCCACATATATCCAAATAAAAGGAATACGGTAATTCGATATTATGATTTGCCACTTATTGACAGCTCATGCTATTATTGAACAGCTATTATACTATCGTCACTGAAAGGTTGACTATTTTTATTTACAATGTCAAAGTTATGTCAGGAAATATAGTTAATTGCACCTGATTTGCTGAACGCAGTGTTTCAATTTGTGGTTGCTGGCAACATTAAGTGATTCTGCAAGAAAGGCAAAGTATTGCAGTGTTAAGTTAGATTCTTGGGTTATGTGACAATGCCCATCGAATAATCTGTCGCCGAGGATACAGATGCAGGAAAGTACTGTCCAACTGACCGCCGAGACATGTGTTCAGCTTGTTCTGCGTCTAAAACATTGATTTTTCTTATGTTGTCTACATTATTTCAAATATTACATGTATCAACTAAGGCTTAATGGTAATTTGATTTTATCTCGGAATGTAAGAATTTCTTTGAATGTTTGAAGGGCATTCCAAAGTTCTCTCCATCCGAAGCTCTCCGAGATATGAAGACATGTTCTTCCGAGTCACGGGTTTAACCGATTCGTTGAATGTTGCAGTGATGTGAGTTAGTGATTAAAAAATATACTTGCAGAATATAAAATCTTTACTGCACAAAGTTAGTAGTATTTGCTGTATTACTCCCACTGAACTTTCGAAAATGGTTAAAGCCTATTCATACGTTTATCTACACCTATATAGTATACACTATATTCAGTCAGCTTATTTTGAGACCTTATGATTGATATTTTATCTAAGGAACAAGAAGAAAAAATATGTATCAACAGCAACCGCGTCTCAAAAATAAGACTTTGATATACAACACAAATATGATCTGTCTTAGAGAACATACACCATTCTAAAACAACTATGATATCCAGTTTGAAGATAATGATGACTCACAGTTATTTTATTTATAAATATAAAAATGGCGACTGATTATCTACATGAGTCGATGAGAATATTAGACAATCACAGGTAATAAATTCCGTATTCTGTTGTGCACTCTTGGTAAGGGCAGCTGGTTACTTACCAAACTGAAGGAAAGATCCTTTCTTTGTTTCACTCTGAAATAATTTAAGAAAATTGGTAGCCCGGTACTTTAAAGGATCTTGAAAATGATGCATCAATTGTTGAAAATTGTGGTTAATAAAGACTTAGATTTTGTCTGAATGCAATTATTTCACTTTGCTACAAAGGCAATATCTCTAAATTAAATGGACGTGTGACATATTTCTAAAAATAAATGGACCATTGACTGATCAGTGAGGTCAGTTACAAGAGAATAATTTTGAATTGCTCATTCGAAGTAGTCGCAAGTCGACCATCTTGGCATCAGTCTATCAAAAGAAATGAGTAACTAGTAATGTTTGGTACATCAAGACTACTTCAAATATTTGTGGAATATGACGCCGATCCTTAGTAAAAAGATGTGCACTCTAGCTGTAAGTCTTATTCATCAAATCTTCTAGACATTTGATTACTGCAGGGATTAAATTCCGAACAAGAATATAAATTTTTCGATACATTGTTATAAGAGGAGTAAAAAATTAATGGTATTAGGAAGACTATAACAAGAGCATTACGTCCTCAGTCCGAGAGTATAAGCAAGACAATTAATCAGAACTTAGACGTGTGATTTTCGATCTTTGAGTCAGTCTGTAAAATAAAGTAAGAATTTCTAGGTTCCTCTGTTTACTCGTGTTTTTAGGTTATCCGCTCATGAGACAAGAAGGGCAACTTGATCAAGAATGACCTTTGTGAGAGTTCCATTTCCTTAATGAGCGGATGTCTGGAAGACGAATGGAGAAGAAACATCCAACATTCTTAACATTTGCATGGATGTAGCAGCGAAGGTTAGTAAGAATGTACAACACTACATATGAATAAAAAGCGACAGAAATGAAACCTGATGTGATAAGAAAGCCAGTTGTGTGAATTTTGATGGAAGATACCTGGTATGAATGCATAAATCCCAGTAATGCAATGGCAACTGTTCCGAACTCCAGAAGTAATGGAAAGCCCTTTAGCGTTTTGAATCAGAATACGGCTCTCAAACAACTAACCTATTTGATTTGTTCGCTGCAAACCTATTTGTGTCGAATAGTCTGAACACAGTGGAAGTGTAATGCAAGCAAGGACATGGTACTGGTATGATCTCCTACCTGTTTCAGTGGTCAGTCTCCTGTTCCTTGAAACCTGCAGCATACATTGTGCCATGTTAAATAGACTTAACGAAAGTGGAATTCGCCTTTTTATATAGGCATAAAGCAGGCATAGACTATAGGGACAGCATGTTTTCATTACTCTGAAACAAGTTCATTTTTTAAATTTAAATGTCCATAGTTCGCCATGTAACTCCAACTTGCATGACAAATAGTACACATGTGCTTGCACAGTTAAATCGTCACTAATTGATAATATGCATTTATTGTTTCCTCTCGTAGATATATTTGATCAACAAAAGCACACATTCTCTACTGAAGCACATGGTGGTTGCCTCTGTGGCCAAGGTCTCTAAGGAGTTACTGTCCAACAACGAGGGTCCCATTTCGATTCCGGGATAAAGCATGGAAGGGCTTGCCCCATTTTTAGATGTAAGTATATGTAAGGTTAGCACGTAAGTGCCCTCCGGTGAGCTTACCGGCCAACGTTGTTAGCACTGATAAGCCCATTTAAGTAGAAATCAATAAGAGGTCATCAGAATCAAAGTTCCCTATAGCCAGCGTGCTAAGAACTATGAATAAATACCTGATGGTCCATTAAATTCGTTCACGTAGTTTCAAGGTTTCGTAAGAGAACCTATTATACCCAACTCCTTTGGAATATTTCAATTTGTGCTAAGAGAACAACTTATCTATTAGGCTAGTGGGACACAGTTTGAAGATAATGATGACACACATTTATTTTACTTATTTTATTTATAAATCCAAAAATGGTCACTGAGTATCTACATTAGTCGATGAGAATATTTGACAATAACAGGTAGTAAATTCCGTATTTTGTTCTGTACTCTTGGTAAGGGAAGCTGGTTACTGACCAAATTNATTTGACAATAACAGGTAGTAAATTCCGTATTTTGTTCTGTACTCTTGGTAAGGGAAGCTGGTTACTGACCAAATAGGAGGAAAGCGACTGTCTTTGTTCCATTCTGAAATCATTTAAGAAAATTTGTACTCCGAAACCTCTTTAAATAATAAACTAAGTAAACCTACTAAAATTTAAAGATTGTTAAGATATTGTTTAAAACTAATTTGTAATTTGCCAAGACGTTATGCCCTGCCTCAAAATTTCCAGACGAGTTAGTTTTGAGAACTACATATTTAACTATCATTAAAATTATATCATATTGGAACTAAAATATCGTTTATAGATATTTTAAGTATAAATAAGTTGAAATAATGAATGCCTGNATTTGACAATAACAGGTAGTAAATTCCGTATTTTGTTCTGTACTCTTGGTAAGGGAAGCTGGTTACTGACCAAATTGGAGGAAAGATACTGTCTTTGTTCCATTCTGAAATCATTTAAGACAATTTGTACTCCGAAACCTTTTTAAATAATAAACTAAGTAAACCTACTAAAATTGAAAGATTGTTAAGATATAGTTTAAAACTAATTTGTAATTTGCCAAGACGTTATGCCCTGCCTCAAAATTTCCAGACGAGTTAGTTTTGAGAACTACATATTTAACTATCATTTAAATTATATCATATTGGAACTAAAATATCGTTTATAGATATTTTAAGTATAAATAAGTTGAAATAATGAATGCCTGAAAACATAAAGAAACACACAAAAGTGCGGTCATGCTATAAGAAGAAAAAAGCTACTCTATGTCTGCTGAGTATAATCACCAGAACAACGCCTTCTTTCTGACTTGAACCTGAGTTAAAAAGGTTTAACTACTGCAGGATCCATTATTCAAATATTTCATTACGCAAAAATAAACGCAAGTTTAGAGCTTTATACATACATAGAACACATGTTTGCTTCCGATGGATGTAAATAACGGCGATGACGCTTATCATAATAACAATAATATCATATAATATATATAATATCTCTTTACATTCTCTGAGGTTAATCAGGGATCTAAGATAATGAGCAAGACATTGGGAACGCACATGTTAAGGTAATGCAAAAACACTTGTACGACACGGTGAATCCGCTGTTGTAAAAAACGGGATTTTAAGCTTCCAACTTCGCTAGTTCGAACACTATAACTCTTTCTTTGGAGTACAACGATTCGAAACTAAAGTAAGCTATGGTGAGTTATTTTTGCAAAATAGCCCTAAAAACAGCCTTTCTGATATTACGAGAATAGAATGGAAACATCAGACTGAATTTTATATAGTTTTATTTTTACAGTGGTTACAATGAGACAGATAGGTCCACATTCTGACTTCAGATAAATTGCAACGCAATATTACAACCTTGTGTTTCGCAGGAGTGTCTATTTGATTGGTGCCGCAGAGTATGGTAAATTAAACAAGCAAGTTCATCAAGGAAATTTTTTTTGTTTCTCAGCTTATTCAGCAGGATATCATTTATAATTTCTGTAACATTCTAAGAGGAAAAGAGCGATATAAATTCCGTGGAAAGTTAGACCTCAAACATGCACACTTAAAACTATTTCTTTTGTGTTTTGAATGTAGTTGATTTTACACTCCTTTGTTAATTTTTGAGCCCGAAATAAACAGGATCGTGGACAACTCTTGCGAAATAAAGTTCGAAGAAAACAAACAGATACTGATATAACTAACGAGCCTACTTTTCTCTAGATAAGTGCAAATAATTTTAACGAATTTCATAAAAGCTTGGCTGGTAGGTAGACCTTGACGTCTCGTTGAATACAATATTATTACTGATGGAAACAGAACGAAATGCAACAGTACTGATGCAATTACAAAAAAACACGTGTCTTATCCAGGACACGAACCCAGGAACCCTTGCACTGTAATCTGGCGTCCAACTTACTGTAGTACGCAGGTAGGATTAGGAGCATCAACATCGGATGTGATCAGTCTAACGTTTTGGTACATAGGCTTTAGAAACCTGAAATATTAACATGCCTGTCATTTTGAAAATAAGTGTCTGAGCAACTTAAATCATGTAAGTTTACATGGACTTCTGTAGCACTTATTGTGTGCAAAATTTTTAGGCAATTAATCGATTGTTTCTTGATGTATGAGATAAATTTTCAATATTATTACCTGGAACAATCTTAAAAAAAGGCAGTCAAAATGCAATCTCAGTATCCATAATTGATACTTATAATGGATACTGTCAACAAACAAACTTTTGGTTGAAGTTCGTTGAATTGTTTGATAAGTATAAAATACTAATCTCAGTTATCTATATTGTCACCGTTAAATATAGTCATTCAACTAAAACATGTAAGATTGTATGACCTAACTTAGCATTATTTGCTTGCAAATAGAGTTGGAACTGGTTGAATGACTGGCATAAAAACTCAATTTTTTCATATCTATCTAACTTTATAAATGGTGGAAAATAAAAATTATGTATAAGTACTTTCAATATTTGTCATAGATACAGCCAGCATACAAAGTTTGGTTGAATTTGTTTGGGACATACGGAATACTAACCTACAATTCTTACACAGCTTTTTTAAATATGTGACTACCCACTTTGGCATGTTAATAAAGATGGCTCACAAATGCATATCTTGTCGCCAACACTGCACGCCAGATCAGAGCCTTGCGCTTAGAGGCGATGACGCACTTGATGCGCGTGGCTGTGTCGCCCTTACTTCTTTCGCGCTTCTCGGCCTCAAACGCGAAAAAAAAAGCTCCAGGTAGGCGAGAGCATTAAAGNCCTTCCGCGCTTCTCGGCCTCAAACGCGAAAAAAAAGCTCCAGGTAGGCGAGAGCATTAAAGCATATACATAAACATGGCTTGCAATAGTACTGCTTGTTTGCATTATTTGGTAGGACACTGTTGGTTGTTTGCAGGGATATGACATTAAACTTNGCTTGCAATAGTACTGCTTGTTTGCATTATTTGGTAGGACACTGTTGGTTGTTTGCAGGGATATGACATTAAACTTTATTTATTCATGTGGCGCGATCTTACAAAATTACAGACAAAAGTTTATATGAGTTGACATATTCGACGGTTGTAGTAGATACATTCATCATACAAAAATCGGCAATAATTTGCTAAACGGCATGGTTGACTTAAAAAATATACCTTAAATATCTGCATAGCCGCCATTTTGTAAATAATTGCCTTATCAATTTAAACGGAATATCTCTCATGATTTACCATAGCATTACTTGCGTACAAAATTTGGCGAGAATAGGCTGGATAATTTCCGAGATATAACGTAATAGNTGATTTACCATAGCATTACTTGCGTACAAAATTTGGCGAGAATAGGCTGGATAATTTCCGAGATATAACGTAATAGCTTTATTTTTCCATTAGTGCTACCTTCCGAAATGTGGGACCATTAACAACATCAATTTCTAAATCGAATGCTTAGATGATGAGCTGTNCATTAGTGCTACCTTCCGAAATGTGGGACCATTAACAACATCAATTTCTAAATCGAATGCTTAGATGATGAGCTGTCAGCATACAGAATTAGTTTGAAAATGGCTTAATAGGTGATGAGATATGGAATAGTAAGCAAACTTTTTAAAATGGTCGCTATTCGGACAATAAGCACCCAGTATTTTCGAAAAAATATATACGTCGGATGTCTTTGCAAAGTATTATATATGTACCAAGTTTCGTGAAATTCTGTTCATGCGTTTACAAGTTTTTAAGGGGAAACCCAAACACAAACACATTATCTTTCCTTTGTAATCGAAGGCATCCTCGGTAGGTAACGTGCGAAGAAGTCGAGGTACGTCGCCGAATGAACTCGCCGTGCCCAGTGAACCTCTGCTAGCAGCGTGCCAAGAAAGTTGAATCGTCAAGGAATCGGAAAAGTAATGGCTGAATCAGTGTTTTATCACTCTGCTCCCAGGTCCTGCACGGTTGTCGCTCCTTCGGCGTCGCCGCAAGGACAGCGTAAGGAAAACATTCGCCTAAGGCCAGCGCAGCTTTTTTTTTCNTTGTCGCTCCTTCGGCGTCGCCGCAAGGACAGCGTAAGGAAAACATTCGCCTAAGGCCAGCGCAGCTTTTTTTTTCCACGGGGACGCGTAATTCACGTCAATTGTGACGCCACCGATCGTTAGTTAACTCTTGCGAGCGCAGNTTTTTTTTTCCACGGGGACGCGTAATTCACGTCAATTGTGACGCCACCGATCGTTAGTTAACTCTTGCGAGCGCAGAGACTATAAACCTGACGAAGCAGGTACATTCTCGACCTCGAGCCTTTCTTCTTCACGTCCTTCACCGGCCCAGAAAAGTACCTCTACGCGTTTACTTTTTTTTTTCTTCTTCCTAGCGACTAAAGCTCCTTGCGCTACGTCACTCGTTCAATAACTCACGTTCAATTAGTTGCAATGCGAAAGGTGAAAAAAGGATGGCCTGGCCGCAGCGGCGGCCCGCCTTTGTCCGCAGCGGAAACTCCGGCCGCCTGACCTTTCCCGACGGCCGCGCGTTGAGTCACAGAAGCTGGAGCCGACAAGTTATTGGCCCATTATGGACGAGCGGGTCGACGCGTCCAGCCAGCCGCCAGCGTCGCCGCGGCATGACTACGCTTCGTCTCGCAAGCGTGAGTAACTGCTTCCGCGACCTCCGCTTCTTCTAACTGAACCAGCGGCGGTCTTTCGAACCGCGCCGCGCTTGCCGGCG
>NQII01000158.1:779681-794404 GCA_002778355.1 Clitarchus hookeri
CCCCCCCTTGCTCTTCCCCCACAAACTCGTCTTTCGCCAGGAGGGGAATTTGACCACAGCCATAAACTCGACGAGTGTGAGGCGTGGTGGACGAGGAGAAGCGACGGAACGCGAGCGCGCGTGGAAACGGTAAAACTCCGAGAAAACCCCGCACGACTAGCAGCATCGTTCCGGCACGATTCCCACACGCGGGGCATCGAACCAGGTTTCGCCTTGACGGAAGGCGAGTGCTCTGCCCACTGATCAAACCGCGCCCTCCCTCATAAACATGGTCGTCTTGATTATAATTTTTTGCAGTAAATAACTTCACGCTCTTCAATGCGATTTCCATACGTTTTATTTAAGGGCGTCCAGTATAATGCATAAAAATTATTATTTTTTCCCATTTTTAGATTTTTTATGTTGTAATATGAAATAACAGAGATAAAAAAGAATGCCATTGTAGAAAATTACGTTTCCAAAATAATAATTTGCTACAGAAATTTAAAATTTATGTATTTTTTNAAAAGAATGCCATTGTAGAAAATTACGTTTCCAAAATAATAATTTGCTACAGAAATTTAAAATTTATGTATTTTTTTCGTACGTTTCTCTAAATGGAACCAAATTTACACGCTGTGCTTGAGCTCAAAATAATTGGCCATGTTGTTCGGACGTCATAAATAATATTACACGGACATTTGCTGAGCGGGTCTCCCTCATTTTNAAAGAATGCCATTGTAGAAAATTACGTTTCCAAAATAATAATTTGCTACAGAAATTTAAAATTTATGTATTTTTTCGTACGTTTCTCTAAATGGAACCAAATTTACACGCTGTGCTTGAGCTAAAAATAATTGGCCATGTTGTTCGGACGTCATAAATAATATTACACGGACATTTGCTGAGCGGGTCTCCCTCATTTTNAAAATAATTGGCCATGTTGTTCGGACGTCATAAATAATATTACACGGACATTTGCTGAGCGGGTCTCCCTCATTTTAGTTTAAGCTTCAGATATGAAAGTTTTAATTCGAATTACAGGAATTTAATCTTTCACCGCAGGTGAATCAGCAGTCGGATTTCAAACAAATTGTTTCATGCCACTCCTGTGAATTGAGTAATCAGTCCAGCTGAAACAAAACTTTGTGATAAAACATCTTTTAGAAATTTGCACGAGTCGAAAATCAAAGTTCAAATTAATATTTACTCTAACAATATATTATGAATGTTATGTTTCAATTAATTTTAATTATTTATCAAGTTTATATCGATATATCGTAACAAAGGCATTATATATCTTTAAAGTATAGAAAACAATAGGTGAAAACTAGTTACATTACTGAATGACAAAAACGAACAAATTTTTTTAAAAAATTAATACACATCTTTAACTTGAAATTATTATCATATACAATAATTATGTATAACTATCTTGTAACCAATTAAAAGACGATCATGACCATGACCGTGCCAGAAATACAATTGGCGCATGCTTAAGAATATATCTTATTGTCTTAAATATTAGAGCCTGTTAATAAGGAATCCTATGTTATGTTTTAATATGATTTTAATCATTGTTCAGAAAATGTGGTATGGTGTTTTCGTGCCATAAACTTCAGGTCACTAATTGTGTATTTTACTGATGACTCTCTACAAAACTGCATGAAGGCGGTGGCACATCTGATTGTTACCGACCTGCGAAATTCGTAGTATTATTTTGGGGCAAGTTAAACTTTAAAACGCGTGAATGTTTACATNTGATTGTTACCGACCTGCGAAATTCGTAGTATTATTTTGGGGCAAGTTAAACTTTAAAACGCGTGAATGTTTACAGTAACTTTTTGTCAGTACACGTGTAAAGTACATGTTTAAAAGTCGTAATGAAGGTTTTCTAAAGAAGTGATCCATACATTGTACATATCTCAGAACTGCGGATTATCCGTCAGTTTGTCACAATCCTCTAAACATCGTCCATCCGAATCTGGTGGGGTGTTTTTATTAAAAATGATATTACTTCTTGGACAAGCAGTACATATGCAAGTCAGAGTTTCACCAAATATGTAAACTCTTTGTTTTAATTTTTATGGCGACACCACCTTTTCAGCATACTATTATTTGGCAGGACATACCTGTACACAATTAGAAAATTCCCAATCTGCGCATTTTTTATTTTGTAAAACTCAAATTAAAAGGCTATAGTGTGTTTAGTAANACAATTAGAAAATTCCCAATCTGCGCATTTTTTATTTTGTAAAACTCAAATTAAAAGGCTATAGTGTGTTTAGTAATACAGTCTCATTCACACAATGACGGGCACGTGAACGTGTGGTTTTACCGTGTAATACGGCATTAGCCAGACTTCATATGTGCCTGGATTTTGATAAATTTCTTGCTGAAATTTGAAATAAGTATCTTATAGTGTATACGTTATCATAAATGCTTAATTTTCGCCGATTCCTTGCAATGTGCATAACTCAAGTAAATAAAAACAGATATTTCAAATACTCGTTCTCCGCTGCTCAGCTGCTCCTCTGATTGGTCAGTAACCACACCGAAGATAATTTAAACCCATCACTCCGAAGGGAATTTTTTAACTGTGCGGATTGGTGAATATTCTGTTAATAAATATTTTCTTGTAAGTGATTAAAAGAAGCGGAAAATATTTGTAAGTGATAATTTAATATAGCTTAGTACCCGAAGGACTGATAGTTATTGAAAACCGATGGGATACGTACATATAAATACATCGGTATTTGCTTTGTCGAACGGCAGCCGAAAAAATACAACGAAAAGGAAAATAAACTGTTCTTCATACAATAAATAAAAATACAGTACGTATTCGAAGAAAGCATGCAACATAAGTCTTATGTTAGGCACACATTGCACGTACAATGTTTTTTAGCTATTTCAAAAAGGGTTATGAATCTCAGATTTGGAAAACAACAGACAATCTTTTTCAAGGATGAAAGGCAAAAACCTCTACTCGCAGGAGAATAGTTTACAGTCTAGGAAAACTTTTATCAGTAAATGCCATGCTCGGTAGTTTTTACTANCCTCTACTCGCAGGAGAATAGTTTACAGTCTAGGAAAACTTTTATCAGTAAATGCCATGCTCGGTAGTTTTTACTATAAAGTCGGCTATCACGGACAATTCAGGAAGATTTCAAGAGCAGCTGACGTTCAGTAATACAGGAGAAGGTCCTAGTGACTATGTTGCCATATATACGCTGGTTATAATAAATTGTACATCAGACCTCTCATAGATTTCATACTGAAAATGTTTACTACCAACATTTTTTTTTGCCGATGTGACCCTAAACTGGCAATAAAATAATTAAATACGCCAAGAAAATGCACATCCAATAAACCGTGTCTTACGAAAGGAACTAACACATTATNATAAACCGTGTCTTACGAAAGGAACTAACACATTATAGAACGATTCGTTGCAATTAAATAAAAAATATAGAACTTTTACAGATTATGTAACACAAAAGTTAAATAACTTTATACCTAAAGTAGCCATTTTGATAGTCGCAGAATTACATTTTGCTAACTTTCAGCGTTTTTAACTAAAACATTTGATTCTTAATATTTTAAAATTCGTATATTTCTTATAACTTATTTCATGGTTTACAAATGGTTACCATATTAATATTTTGATAAATTTTTCATACATATTAAAAAAGTATCCTAAATTAAACCAAAACATTTATGCTGGCAGTGTCTATTAGAAGCACAGTATACNCCTCTACTCGCAGGAGAATAGTTTACAGTCTAGGAAAACTTTTATCAGTAAATGCCATGCTCGGTAGTTTTTACTTTAAAGTAGGCTATCACGGACAATTCAGGAAGATTTCAATAGCAGCTGACGTTCAGTAATACAGGAGAAGGTCCTAGTGACTATGTTGCCATATATACGCTGGTTATAATAAATTGTACATCAGACCTCTCATAGATTTCATACTGAAAATGTTTACTACCAACATTTTTTTTTGCCGATGTGACCCTAAACTGGCAATAAAATAATTAAATACGCCAAGAAAATGCACATCCATTAAACCGTGTCTTACGAAAGTAACTAACACATTATAGAACGATTCGTTGCAATTAAATAAAAAATATAGAACTTTTACAGATTATGTAACACAAAAGTTAAATAACGTTATACCTAAAGTAGCCATTTTGATAGTCGCAGAATTACATTTTGCTAAATTTCAGCGTTTTTAACTAAAACATTTGATTCTTAATATTTTAAAATTCGTATATTTCTTATAACTTATTTCATTGTTTACAAATGGTTACCATATTAATATTTTGATAAATTTGTCATACATATTAAAAAAGTATCCTAAATTAAACCAAAACATTTATGCTGGCAGTGTCTATTAGAAGCACAGTATACNTCATACATATTAAAAAAGTATCCTAAATTAAACCAAAACATTTATGCTGGCAGTGTCTATTAGAAGCACAGTATACAGAAAATATTTTTGCTAATTTTGTAAGTAAACACCAAGTAAGAAAATAAAGTTTTTATGCCATATATCAGAGACAAATCAAACGACTACCAGTAAATTATTTACGCTAGTAGCNATATCAGAGACAAATCAAACGACTACCAGTAAATTATTTACGCTAGTAGCACTACGGTAGGCCATGTAAACTTACATGTTTTGGATCTGACTCTATTTTCAAAATCATGTTACTGTTAATATTTTAGTTCAGTAAACCATATTATTTAAAACATTATACTGTTTACATCCGAAAAGGTTTATATTAATCCGACCTGTAATGCATTTGATTGCACGCTAGTTTGTGGTACGAGGTTTTCTGTGTTCGAGTCGTGGGTAATGCACGCGTGTATAAGTAATTGTCTCACTACTGTAGCATTTGTTTTTGATTTGATCCCTAATAATATTGCTGTCAACGAGACGTCAAGTCCTAGCTACCAACAAAGCTTTGAAAAACTTTATTTAAAATTATTTGCACTCATATAGAGGAAATGTGGCATTTTAGTAATATCAGTAAAGCATTGTTCAATTTTTCTTTGCTGTAATTATTCTAGTAACTTTATAAAGCAGGTAGCGTTTTGTTTGCTGATTCTAGACGTTTAGTGATATTTGACTACACTTAAAATTACAGCTCCGAAATACTGTTTCTCAAAAAGTCAAACTATCACCCCGGATTTTTGAATTTCTTATTGACGTACTATTTTCAACGTGTAGTACGTAGCGTGCTTCAGTAATTTTGCATTATACTCAGGATGACAGAGTCCTGCATCTTATGAGCTCTGTTAATTCCCTTAAACACCCCAACCCCTCAAACCAGCCAAAACCATAACACATACTGTAGGAATATTATTTTCATGTGCTTATTCCTTCAACTTCAGTACCCCTGAAAGCTCTCACAAAAATATTTTTTCTGACACTGAACCAATTTGGCTAACCTATGAAGCGCATGGGCTGAGCTGAAATTATTTTTTTTGTCAACAATTGTTTTAGTTTGTTATTTAATTTCTCAACGTACAGCACGGCAATAAATAAATATATATATATATATATATATATATATATATATTTATATGTGTGTTTGGTTTAATTTCACTGGGTACAAAAGTGACATAGAACTTTGAAACAAAAGACTTATTTGTACAGTCATACAATTTCTCTAAAACCTCGCAAGTTAACAAGAATTTTTCCGCAAAAATTACTCATGGGCAGCGTTTCTACGATAGCTTTTGCTATAATCTACAAGAAAAGTCTGCCGGCTCATCTATTGAAGTCCCATTATTCTATTTTTCTCAGTTACGCAAAATCCTGTATTTAAGGATTCTTCCAAGTCACATTTTCGTAATTGCATAAAAACAGTGCAATAAAAATTTGGAACAGCCTGTACTGAATCAAAATTTGCTACCGTATCTGACTTCTAATATGGTACTTACTCTCCAGCTGATAGCTTCTGATANCCTGTACTGAATCAAAATTTGCTACCGTATCTGACTTCTAATATGGTACTTACTCTCCAGCTGATAGCTTCTGATAACATAGACTCTTCAAATTTCTCCCTTTATAACAATGACTGTTCGCTATAAATAAAGTATTGGGGAAGGTCGCAAATGTTTAAAGGCCCACAAATGTCTGGTTTAAAAATATTTTTTTATTTAAATGTTATGAAAAAGATGCTTATTAACACGTATTTAAGTTTGACGAATAAGCCATGCGAAAGAAAATTTTAGAATTTGCCCTTCATATAAAGTATAAATTTGGTTGATTTTCATTATATCAGAAAAGTTTGTGGAAAAATAATTTTTATCGTATTACGCTACACCACAGGAAAGTTGACTTCAACGCCAAATTGTATTCTCTCCCCCTTTGTTTTCTTCTGAGTAGCCTACTGGCTTGGAATAATAAACCAAGGAACATGAAATTATCCCCTCCACGATGGACGGCAGACGATATGTTTAAAGAATTCATCGAGGCAAAAAATAGACAATCGTGAAAGTTTTGTAATCAATCATAATCTTGTTAAGAACTCGGANTAAAGAATTCATCGAGGCAAAAAATAGACAATCGTGAAAGTTTTGTAATCAATCATAATCTTGTTAAGAACTCGGAGAGGGGAAGGAGTTTTATGTTATACCCGGGAACACCTGGTTTTATCGAAAAAATTTCATAGCTTCTATTTTTATACACTTAGGCGCAGATCCACTTTCGTAATTTTCTGATTTTATTTGTTACGAACATTGTCGGCTAATCACTGACGTTCATAACCGCAGTGATATAATTATGATTGCTCCAGTCAAGTAGTAAATGTGTATTGTCACAAAGTTACGCGGGAAAAAGCCAAATTAAATATGGAGGAGCTCAGGTAAAATGTTGAAATATAGCACGTGTAAAAATACTTTCGCGGAATCTGGAGCCCCCACTACTTATAAAGTGATTTTCCAAATATTCATTTGAGTTCCTAATTGGGGATAGTGATCACTGGAGACTTGAGAAAGCATATCACTGGTCGGGGTGTGAAAACCTAACCATTGCCTATCACGGTTGTGATAGACCCATCACCCCCTTGCTCCTTTGTTCCATATCGGCGCGAAATCAATTAATTAATTAATTAATTCAAAATATTTCAATATTTTACGAGAAGTTGCTTCGATTAATTATACAAATCGATTTCCAATGACTGTATTTTAAAGATAGTTTAATTCAACAGTTTTTTTTTGCTGGATTTGTCATACGGTGTACGCAGGATTAGTTCTTATCTGGAGTATTATTATAGACAAACGTCATTGCAACACTTTGTTGTAGTTGCAGAAAACCTTCAGAGTAAAGATCAAACTTAGACACAAAACAAAAGAGCAATAGAAACGAGCCAGCGTTAGTTGTTGACGAATATGTAACACTTCCAAGGAGGACCGTACACTGTAAAACATNAGCAATAGAAACGAGCCAGCGTTAGTTGTTGACGAATATGTAACACTTCCAAGGAGGACCGTACACTGTAAAACATTTTCTAGTAAACTTCCTACTGTAATGGAAGTTTTTAACCTATACACTGCGTGGTAATAATACCACACACCAAGTTACAGAAATAGGAATGTTTAGCGTCGCTACTATACAAATTTGGGAACTTCCCTACGCATTTCACTGTTTCCTGAGCAACTGCAGGAACGCTACAGTGAATGTATAGGGGAAAAAATTACCATTCCTGCTTTCGCACTAAGCGTTTACACTGGTATGGAAAATTTATGAATAATTGATTAGAGTCTATTCATACGTATGTCACAAGATAAATGACACAACACTAAAAATATGTACCATATATACAATTACAAGCAGTAATCTTATCAGGCGCGACAAGAAAAACTACATTAACTGACGAGAATGAGTATCAAACAAACAACGCGAATAGTACATAAAAAAAAACAGGTCTACACGACGTGTGAACGTGCAGACACACAATGAGGATTGTACAGACGAATGTATCAGCTTTCCTAAAACAGTAATTGAATTAGGTGCATAAAGGGTGTTCGATGGCAATGGTAATTGGCAGCCGAGGAGCGTGGGCCGGTGGTGCAGCGGACAAACGTCTCGCTCACTACCAGTTGGCCGGCGGGTTTTCTCACGATACTCCCAGTTTATCTCCCTATTGCATTCCACTGCCTCTTTATCTCACCGTCGCTTCGTCCTTATCGGGCGTGCGTTGCTATCTCCGCACTTGCCACATGAATTCGTTCAGGGCGTGAGGTGACCTCCGACGGAAAATTATAAATCACTGCTTCAAAACTCGGATGAATGGCATGATATTCGCAACTAAATCTCCTTACTAGACTAGGGAGCGAAAAACGCTTAGCCCACTCTCTTAGCATAAATACAGTTACTGCCCGAGGCTGCATTTATCAAATGGCGCGGTTACACAACATGCAGAACGAATAAATGTGAACATATTTAGGCATCGATGTGTAAACACGTTAAAATAAACGGTATACAAATAAAAAATGTTCATGTGGCTATGCATAATCCTATTTCTGCGGCGACAATCGATTGTAATGTTATTATATTTGGCCTATTAGTTTACGTGCGTGAGGTGATTTAGCTATGGTTAATTCAGTGCATTTTGGTTTTCGGTTAATGGTTGCGTGATTAACAAATAAATAATTTCAAGTAAACGTCGCCAAGGTGAAAACACTTTATTTAATTGTCCAATGACCTACTAGCTTATTTACTTTGTAGTGTGACTCCACAAGTCACGAGCATCAGCCCCTATGAAGCGCGACAGAGTGGCCAGTGTGCCATGGCTCTAGATGTAGACACGATGACGTTGAATCGAAATCAAAAATATACTACTGCCCAATGCCGAAAAACAGGCACAAATTATTAGACGNAAAAAATATACCACTGCCCAATGCCGAAAAACAGGCACAAATTATTAGACGAATATCATCCATACGATTACACCATATTCGACCTGTGCCCTATGACCTAAAACCCCTTTTGGGGAGATTTTTGCTCAAGATAGCAGGTTAACCTAAGGGAAACGTGTCGAAGTCTTGTGGCACTATTGTCCTAGACGTTGTACAGCCTCGTACGTGGAAATCCAAACGCAAAGAGGCTATCACAGCATGAAGCTTAGCATGTTTGAAAACCACTATTTCTGGTGAGAAGGTTGGTCGATGATTCTCGTAATATTCACGGGTCTCCTGTTATACATAGGTGCCAATAAATCATGGTGGTTAACATATTTCACTCAACCTAAGAAAACTTATTCGATCTTAGCGACAACCAAATGATTATAATCATAGCCTGTCGTAAAAAATTAGATTCCCAAAACCATTATTTTACTTAGTCAAACGAGATATATTTGAAATTACTATTCAGAAGTTATTACTCAAGCACAAAAATTTTAATTGAAGAAGGTTTTTTATTTGCTTTTATAATAATAAATGTGACTCTTTTAATTTTAGGATTTTTTTCTTGACATTAATAAAATCCAATCGTATTGCTGGAACTATCAAACGCAGTCACCTTTCACTCCTTGCTTACGGAATTAACGCTTGTGTCTGATTTCATAACAAATATAGGAAGTGATGCATTTTATAAGTACTCATCTGCCCCACGATGGCGCCAAGAGCATAATGAAGTGATTACAGAGCTAACCTTGTTCCGTGCCAGAAAACTGTCTCTAAAAATTCGCGAAGAATTTCCCTAGACACTCCACCACTTGCAGATTACTTTTATATTCGGTGGTAAAAGTAATAGGTTGACATGCAACAACTAGGCCTGTAGAGCGATCCGCGGCTCAGTAATCGTCGATAAAGTGATATTTTGATTATTTTCAGGCCCCTTCACATATGATATTTATCGGTCACCAGTGGTTATACTGTGAAAATAATACGGTTCTAGGAAGAAAATGTCTGTTCCTATTAAACAACTAGATTGTTAATATTGGTATAGCACNTGTGAAAATAATACGGTTCTAGGAAGAAAATGTCTGTTCCTATTAAACAACTAGATTGTTAATATTGGTATAGCACATAGATTAGTTGTCAGCATGATCGAAATATTTTTAACATATATAGTAATTACAAGATAACTGTGCGTAATGCTCTTGTCTGTGATTGCATCTGCAGCTGTGATTAAAGCTTCCACAGCAGAGAGTTATGTTCCTGCTGCAGAACAGACGATTCTTTTAATAGAACCACTCGAGCAATATTGGGAATGTTTCCCGCAACAAACAACACTGTGACAATTTAACATAACATTCTGTTGCTGGAACAAAAGTTGGGTTGCTACCACCATGTATCCAGATTACAGAACTACTTCGTCGTCTCTTCTCTGCTGATTTTTCCAGCGTACCGTGAAAAAAAAAACCAAAGACAACTGTTAGTGTTACCAAATGACTTTTGAGCGAAGCGAACTAGTTATCGCAGCAGGTGTAACTTTGAATCACATTAAATCAGAAGGGAAAAAATTTCGTTGGCCCAGAATCTTCAGAGTGAAGTCAGGGACAAACGTAGCTCGAATATCCTGCCAAACATTCGTTTCGACCGCTTTGTTACTATAGTCGTAACAGCTGACAAACTGAATAGCACAACGAATTTCTACTTCTCTCATACGGACTTTGGCGTTAATCAAGTATAAACTCATTGCTAGAATAAATAATGTTTCACCGAGGACGCTAGCATTACCTATAAAAAAAATACTGCACATTAATGGCCACTTTACAACTCTGGGTCCACGACAGGTGTCACAGTGTGGCCAATTTACACTGAAAAAAATTATTCGCAACTTTGCCACACCAGTGTGTAAGTACAGAGAAAAAGCTCGAATGGTAAAGTTTTTTTTACATATATCAAAGATGGTCTTCCTGCATTTTTTTGGGAAAAAGTAAAGAAACGTTAATCATTCCTTTAGTCCATCCAAGTTTCTTTCCAAATTTTATAAGGTAATGCTGAATTTCCACAGGGTAATCCTCTGCCTTGTGCAAACAGCAAATATAGCTTAACCCATTCAGACCCAATGTACACAGCGGTATACACTCAGCATGTGTAGATAATTTTTTGGTATGTGCTGCACACTGCGGCGCAAGGACCAGTGATCATACTTCTTTGTAAATGATTCGCAAATCGTATTACTGGTCTAAATCGTCATTGGTTCATATAACTGTGCCCGAACCCACAACTTACTTGCTGCGACGACGAAACAATTGTTGTGTCGACGTAACTACAGAATGAATGATAATTTTTTTTTGATTGCGGCACCAGAAACAGTAAATTAACGTGGGTATGAAAGAGTTAACCAAATCAAGAAAATTACACTGAAGGGAAAACGCACCGATTTTATACGCACCAAGTAGAAAAATATTCTTCATGATAACTATTTCTTAATCACTTATCTTCTCTGTGTTTTTATTAACATTAATTAGCGATATTAAAAGTTATAACATATAGTTATAGGTGAAATAAAGGGTAANTCTCTGTGTTTTTATTAACATTAATTAGCGATATTAAAAGTTATAACATATAGTTATAGGTGAAATAAAGGGTAACATTTTTTTACTACAAATAACATACTTTTGTGTTAACAGAAACAACCAAGCACGTCATTCAAACCTGGGGTGATTTTCCAACTGTTTGATAAAAATGTAAGACGATATCGCGAACAAACTATATATTTGCAGCCTGGTATGCGGAGCGTTTTTCATACAATGTACACCGAAGAGCCAAAGAAACTGGCATACCTGCCTAATATCGTGTAGCCCCCCCCCTCCCCCCAATCGAGCAAGCAGAAGTGTCGCAANTTTTTTTTTTTTTTTTTTTTTCACTTTTCAGTGAATATGTTAAAAACTTCTATTACACTCGAGGAAGTTACTATATTTATTTTACTGTATGGTTGAAAACAATATAGGAAAAATGGGGTAGAGTGTGCGCCCTAGGTGCCCAGTAGCCGCTGTCCATGTTTCATACACTTACTAGTTTTTATGCCGCTAGATAATTTTCATGTTTGCCAAATTATTTTATTGTTATAAAAGGGCTTACTTTTGAATATTAAGATACAAACAAACACGATCATAACTAATGACCACGTGACTCTGACAAGTGTGTTGGTGTGAGGTAGGCCAATGTTGGGTGCATGCGCAGAAAAAAGTCAAATCGGTCAAACCCAATTTTAGTTTATGTNTTGGTGTGAGGTAGGCCAATGTTGGGTGCATGCGCAGAAAAAAGTCAAATCGGTCAAACCCAATTTTAGTTTATGTATACAGTCGAATATTTGGAGCGGTAACTGCCTCGGACACTGCGACTTACTTCGTCGCATGTAGCGACGGGCGGACCATATACTAAAGATGAGCTAGATAGANGGACACTGCGACTTACTTCGTCGCATGTAGCGACGGGCGGACCATATACTAAAGATGAGCTAGATATATTTTTTGTCTTCTGTGCACGTATACAACATTAACATATCCTTCAACAATACAACTGTCAAAGTCACTTGCTCAGCAGTGATGAACGTGTTTGTTTATATTTTTACTTTCAAAAAACAATACATTTATATGAATAAACCACTTTTACCAACTTCTAATTTAATATGATTGCATTAAAATTTGGTTGGGGGAAGTATACAAACATCTTAAAGCACTTGTTTACATAAACAACGTTTCTACCTCAAATCCTATTGACGTCGTTTATGATAGTCGTGCTAGCAGAAAAGGAGTCCAATGTTGCGCACGTTGTAAGGGCTGCGCACCTCGGGCACACACTCTACCCAGTTTTCTCTTTATGGGGTAACAAGGAGAGTAAATATACAACAGAGTGCGCATGCCGTCTGTGGAATAACTTATTTATGTATCTCAACTGATGTTTTGCTTTTGACTTAACTGAAGCTTTGAAGGTTCCTCATCGATTTAATACAGAGAAAGTTGCTGCTGGTAAGCATTTTCACTACGATTTTATGCAGAGACATCCTGCCATATCGCTGAGAGCACCAACAATCAACAGTCCCGAGCCATCGACTAGCTTTGATCCACATGTTGTCCAGATTGTCCATAGTTTGTCGCCATTGCCAGATGCTGCCAAAAAACTATCAGTTGCTCGGAAGAGAAAATGTGAAAAAAGTGAAATTCTATCTTCAGCACCATAGAAAATTGCTGTTGAAGAAAAAGGGAATGAAAAGAACGTTAAGGACAAAAAGAAAGGAATGGGAAATAAGTTTAAAACAGCTCTACAAGAGAAGGGGAAANGAATGAAAAGAACGTTAAGGACAAAAAGAAAGGAATGGGAAATAAGTTTAAAACAGCTCTACAAGAGAAGGGGAAACAAACCAAAGGTTTAAAGTCCAAAGGAAAAAGTAGAGATAAAGCAAAGAACAAAGAACCGTTAACTCAAATATCTGACATAGGAACTACTTGCGTAGTGTGCTTAGAAGACCACGACGAAGACTGGATACAGTGCTCCAGCTGCCGTGGGTAGGCTCATGAAGCATGTGCAGACATCGCAGAATGTTCAGATGCCTACATATGCGATCAATGCACGATGTTTTGAAGATGTCCGGCGCTGGGGGCTCTAAGTTTAGTCCGTCCGGTACTAAGTGCCACTTTCAGTGATTTCAACTTATTTTACCAATGTTTAATTTAAGTTTTTAAGTTTGTTAATTCAGAAGTTGAATTTTTGTTAATTTATTTTGATTTTAAACTTTGTTGACGTAGTAAATTCATAAATAAAGGTAATTTTTTAAGCAGTTTTTTAATTGTCTGAAAACCTTACGCGTCCGCCACAAGGGGACTTCCCGCTATGTATTTAAAAACATTAAAACACAATATGTAGTCACTTTGGTAGAAGTTGTTATGTCCCCGGACGCAGATGCTCTAAGTTTAAATTTTGGTCGGGTTTCCAATTTTTTTTATATTCGCCGAAACAGTTTATTTTACGTAGAGCCCAAAACAATTTTAGTTGCTCTAACTAAATCTTAGTTTTGGGAAACCAAACAACAACAACATAATTTGGCTACAACCACAAAATATTTTATTGCCCTCATACAATTAATTTGATTGCGCCAAACGAACTTTGTTTGAGTAAACAAAAATGTATCCCTCAGTGTCGGTCTGAAGGGGACTCAGCTGTAGGTTTTAATCGAATGGGTATGCTTTAGAGGGTAATATATTTATTTTGCGGTACGGGAATAAAATAAAAGCAACGAAATATATATACATTGGTTTTATGAATTAAATCGAGAAATCTAGACGATGTATTTCAATTGGCACAAAAATCAGCGCGCTAGTACATCGGATTCACTGAAAGTGCCTAAGGTNAAATCTAGACGATGTATTTCAATTGGCACAAAAATCAGCGCGCTAGTACATCGGATTCACTGAAAGTGCCTAAGGTTGGAAAACAAAAGAAGAGACCTTCTCCCAAGTCAGCTGGTAGACGTGATCCTGTGCCGTCAGACAATGATGATGAGCCGTCGAGGGCTGTTCAAGAGTCAGCCACTGGGGGTACGGCTTCTGGAATTGGCCAGACAGGTAACATCATGCAAGATGGCTGTGGGTACGACATGCTTCCTGCAATCCCCTCAAGTTATTCCCAACGGACACAGTTTATTGCTAACGGCACTTTCCCGTTGTGTTACTGGTGGGACGCAGACTTCAGCAGTGACCAACAAGCAATCTTCCTCCCGCACAGGGACTTCGCTTTCTAGTTAAGAACATCTGACCTAGTACCCCCCCCCCCCGCCTTCCAC